>PVIU01003792.1:0-138211 GCA_004026605.1 Ondatra zibethicus | reverse complement strand
GCCATCATTGGAGGTCAAAATAGGATATGGGATCCCCTGGAGCTGGAGATAAAGAAGTTTGTGAGGCCTCCAATGTGGGTGCTGGGAACACAATTGGGGTCATTTTGAAGAACAACAAGTACTCATAAATGATGAGCCATCTCTCCAGCTCCTAAAGTAGAAATGGAAATATATTAAAGTGTGTATTAAAGATAGTGTTTTTCCAAAAGTATAAAGCAATTTCCTGTAAAACAACCAAAACATAATCAGAGTATATTTATCAACTATCATATATGTAAATAAAAAACAGCATAATTTCAACACAGACAAATTATCTCAAATCTCACAGATAATATACAGATAGTAACATCCTGAGTATTTTAACTTATAAAGGTCTAGATATTCTCAAAAACATGCTGGTGGACATTCTAGAAACAGTGACGGTGACCATCTGTGCCCACTTGTATGTAGAAGCCTACATCTGGAGTGATGTGTGCAGGTAGGCCTGTGAAGTAATTAGGTTATCAGAATGAAGCCCTCAGGGATGAGGCTACCACCATTGTGAGACCAAGGGCAACATGGAATATTTATCTTCTGGTCTGTTGTTGTAGGAGGCTGCTTGTTTGTTCCCAGCTGCCCAGAACTTAAACAATCACACAGAAACTGTATTAATTACAACACTGCTTGGCCTATTGGCTTATGCATATTTCTGGTTCACTCTTATCTCATAAATTAACCCATTTCTATTCTTTTATATTTTACCATGAGGCTCGTGGCCTACTGGCAAGTTTCCAGCTGGTGGCTTGTGCCTTTCTCCTCTGGCAGCTCCATGGCAGCTCCTTACTCTGCCTTCTTTCTTCCAACATTCAGTTCAGTTTCCCCTCCTAGCTCTACTCTTCCCTATCACAGGCCAAAGCAGTTTCTTTGTTCATTAACCAATAAAAGCAACACATATACAGGACTTCCCACGCTGGTCTGTGTATAACATTTCAGAGAGAAGGTAGTCTGGAGGCAAGAAGGTAGGCTAGAAGAGACACCGGATCTGTTAGTTTCTTCACCTTGAACTTTAGAACCTCCAGACTGTAAAATATGTGTTTATTGGTTCAGTGACCCAGTCTATAGTGTTTTATAATAGCAGCTCAAACTTGAAATGAGTTTTCCCTACACTGAGTAAGAGCACAAAATGAAACACCTGCAGCCTTTCCACTCTACAAGTGATGGTTCTGTATGTACTTTAGAGTGACTGGCTGAGTCTCCAGCCCTATATTATTTGGGCTCCAACCGCTTTAAACAAAATTTAGAAACTAGGCAAAATTTCAAAGAAACAATATTAACCTAATCCTGTTATCTCAACTTACAAATTCTATACATATATCTGAACAAGATCCTTTAAAAGTGGGGAGTAGGATGTATTTTAACATAAATGGAATAACAGCTTTAAAATATGACAAATATTAAAGTCTTTGAAACAAAAATATGTATTTATTATGAATATATTAAAGTTACTTTATGAAATGCATATATTTTAGCTATGACTTTTTAAAATGGCGACAATATTAAAAACTAAGTTGCATGTTGCAGCACCTTTACTTTCCATTGCCTGTTGTAAGATTATAAATCAAGTCTGATAACATTTCCTGATTCTTTTGATTGGTGTGATAACGACGTTTTTGAAATATGCAATAACATTTCAACTGAGAAAAGCTTGAGTATAAATATTTAGGCAACTAGATTTTTATAACACATTAAAACGTGTTTTCAATTTTCAAGAGTTAGTGCGGAACTTTGTTATTGTTTTGTTTTATTCAATTTTTAACACAGTATCATTTCTGACATGTATCCCAGACTGAGTTTAAACTTGCTGTATAGCCCAGGATAACACTAAACTTTGTGTGTGTGTGTGTGTGTGTGTGTGTGTGTGTGTGTGTGTGTGTGTGACTGCCATGATACATACACAGTGGTCAGAAGACAACTTCCTGGAGTTACTTCTCTCCTTCCACCATATAGGCCCTAGGGATTTTATCTTCTGGCCTACTTTTGAATTTCTAATACAACTGATTCTGTGACAGGCATCGAACACAAGTGCAAACACTTTAAGTACTGGGCTACATATCCAGCTTCCTATTAGTAAGTTTTAATGTTCCTAAGAACAGTTACACAATACATCAAAATTAGATAAATAATAGTTCCATTATTAGTATATAATTTACTGATACTGAATTATGCTCTTATATTAAATTCTTATATAATTTTATGTTCTTATATTATTTTACTTATAATTATTTGAAAACTTTGTTTCAAGACTTAGCTTATTTGAATGACTGATGCTCTTTGTGTGTGTGCATGTAAGTGTTCATGCATGTGTGTATTTGTGTTGGAGGGCACAGGGCAAGTTCTGGTATTGTTTTTAGCTTCAATTCCTCCTTTCCTTCAAGACAGGATCTCTGTTTGACGTAAAACTACTCTAAGTGGGTTAGACTAGTTATCCAGGGAAATCACAGGAGGATCTACTAGTTCCCCAACCCACAACTGTAGTGGTATATTATTTGTGTTTTAATAAATAAAGTTTTTCTGAAGATTAGAGGGCAAAGCAGCCATACAAGTCACCCATACAGGCCAGGGAGTGGCGGTACACACCTTTAATCCTAGGACTCAAAAGGCAGAAGCAGGTGTATCTCTGTTGGTTCAAGGCCACCCTGGGCTACACAAGATTGAATATGTCTAAAAGAGAAACAAAGCTCACACAAAAGTGTTTCCAGCACTTGGGATCATAGGCCTTTAATCTAAGCCCTAGGGAGGCAGAGACAGGAGCAATATGGCTGGTCAGAGAGAGAAACATAAGGGAGAAGAGAGAGGAACTCAGTAGAGTGTGGTGTGAGGTGTAGGGTCTTCAGGATTTGTGCAGACGGGATCTTGCCCTATTTTGGTATGAGGCAGAGGTAAGAGCTAGTGTCTGGCTGCTTTGCTTTTCTTTATTTTCTTTCTTTCCTTGTTTAATTACTTATTTATTTATTTATTTTTTCGAGACAGGGTTTCTCTCTAGCTTTGGAGCCTGTCCTGGAAGTAGCTCTTGTAGACCAGGCTGGTCTCGAATCAGAGAGATCCACTTGCCTTTACCTTTCGAGTATTGGGATTAAAGGCATGTGCCACCTTTGCCTGGCACTGCTTTGCTTTTCTGATCTTCAAGTTGAACCCCAGTATCCGTCTCTGTGTTTTTATTATTCTTGCTATACCAAACTATGACTGGAATTATAAGCATATGCTATCATTTCTATATTTTATGTGAGTTCTGGAATCAGGTCTTCCCCTGTACCACAGATTACAAAATGAGCTATCTATCTAGTTGACTGCTACTCTTTTTTGAGCATTAATTTTTTATTGATTTATTTTACTTACATACTCACCAAATTTTCCCCTCCTTTCCCTCCTCCCAGTCCCTACCTTGCACCTCTGTCGACCCCAACTCATTCATCCTTGTTTTTCTTCAGAATATGGCAGGCTTCCCATGGACATTAATCAAATATGGCATAACAAGTTATAGAAAGACTCAGGAGTTAAGAACACCAACAGTTGATATTTTTAAGAAGAATAAAAAAAATTGTATATATTGCTAGAGTTGTAGACATTGATACTTTTATAATTTAATATGAATGAGTCACTAATCTGTTAAACTAAAGATAATAGAAAAGTATAGCTTTAATATAAATGGAGGCAGATACCTTAATGAAACCAGTTAAAGAACAATAGAAAGCTAATATATTCTATAAGGAAATTTTCTTGGAGATTGTTATAAATACATGTGAGAAATAACTCTTTGTTCATCTCTAAGATATTACAACAGCCATTGTTCAACATAGGGGCAAAAAGTAGTCAGGAAGAATGTGGATGACAATATTTTCACTACCATCTTGAGTTCTTCAATAGTGAGAAACAAGAACAGAATAATTCTGTCTACTCTATTACAGAAGTAATTAAAATAATGGAGATTAAATAATTTCACAATGATAAAATGTGTAATGAAAGCCCAGACTAGAAATAAGAATATTTGTTAATTCTTTTTTTTATCATATCCTTGATCTAATGTTAAGTGTGTTGATATGGTTTAATTTACATTTATTTTTCTTCCAAAACATATAAAAAGGGTATTTCATTTGAATGCTTATTCTCTCATTATTATTGGAAATTAGCTCACAAGAGGTTTCATGAACTCAAGTTTAGATTTTAATCCAATACTCTTATTTTAATGAAAAATTCTCAGTTTTACATTACGTATTTTCATTGTGATTTTATGACTGTTAATGAAAGTCAATCTAATTTCCATCTTGTTTTCTATTTTCTTCTCTTTTCATGTGAACTAATAAAATATACACTTAATACATTATGTAACAGTTTAAAAGGAGCTAATTATATTTCCATAAAAATATTAAAATCTGTCATGTTAAAGTTCCTTTTCTATTGCTGAATGATAATAAATTTTATCATTTGTATTAATACCAATTAATACAAGCAACTGTTTTCTCTACAACATATTTTTACTCTAATCAGTAACCAGTCACAGTTGGTCTTTCCTGCCCACACGCTGTATGAATATTAGCTATGGAATGCCATTGTATAAAGACAATGAAGTTAGATTAAATTTCCCAGTGCTACATAAATGTCTAAAGGGACTCTGAATTCTTGTACTGGATAAACCAGCTTTATTACGACTGTCATTTCTCATCAGACCAGGATATAACTAGTAATCATAATTAGCAACCAAGAATACTCTTGAAAGGTAGACTATTATAATTCTTTACACACTACTGCTAAAACAACAATGAAACATGATGTGGTGGTTTGAAGAAAAATCGCACTATTAGGAGGTGTGACTTTGTGAGAGTGGATGTGGTCTTGTTGAAGGAAGTTGTGTGGAGTTGGGCTTTGATGTTTCATAAATGTTCAAACCATACTCAGTGTCTCAGTTCACTTTCTGTTGCTTGCCAATCAAGAGGTAGGACTTTCAGTTCTAGTGCCATGTCTGTCCACATGCCACCATTTCCCACCATGATGATAATGGACTAAACCTCTGAAACTATAAGCTGCCCCATTAACTGTTTTCCTTTATAAGAGTTGCCATGGTCATGGTGTCTCTTCTTAGCAATAGACACCCTACTAAGATACGTGGGTTGTTGTTTTTAATTGCATTTGCTTATACGTCTAAAGTCATTTATAATGCTCATTTGCTTATAAATAAGCAACATGAAACAAATAAAAATATACACTTTTTCCTTTACAAACTATTTACATGATTTTCTTAATGTTGGTGAGCCTCAATTTTCTATCCTTTCATTATTAAGGAATTATTATTATTTAGGAATTTAGGAAGAAGATTTTAAAAATATTCCTCCAATTTTTGTAAAGAATAGAGGTGTTAACAAGGCTATCTAAGGAGACATTCCACTGGATTGGCATGCAAGACACTTGGAAACAATGACATCGACATCATCATCATCAACAACAACAACAAAAAAAAATGAGTACGTTTGATACACAATATGATGGAAATGCTGCAAATGTTAACCATGAAGTGTCAAGAGCATTCATGTACAGGAACAATAGTTAACTGTAGTGCAGGTAGGAAAATAAATCAGAGTTGCAATGGACAAAATAATTCTGTAGCTACTGGCTTCTGCTTCAGTATTGAACATAAAGGTATATTCAAAGGTTGGGTAAGTAGTGGGTCTAGACTGAGATTAGGGAACTAAAAAACAACCAAGTGAGACCAGCATAAACAAAAGGTGCTGAGCTTGTTTAAGGATATGCCACTTTTTAAGGAAAAAAATGATATGAATTTGAGATCAAAGAACTGTGAAGAAACAGATTTGAAAAATCATCAGAAGTACATGATAAAGTATTAAGCAGGATGAACCTCTTTGTTAGTAAAACGGTAAATGAGAGGAGAACCAAATTAGAATGTGAGCTCCCACAAATTCTTGTATGTGCTGTCGTCAAATTAAAGTCACTATGAAAATGTCAGTAAACTTTCTGAGGAATGGCCTGGTCTTGATGGCACCATCCAGATAAGGACAGAAATTCCTCCAGTGGCCTAATGTTGGGACCATTTGGAGTTCTGGCCTCCAGCTGCTCTTCCCTGATAGAGATCTTTACTTTCCTTCTGATTTGAGTTACTGAAAGCTGTGCTTCACGAGCACGTGTTGCCTTGAGAATCAGAGGATAAGGTTTTCACCTGTTGGCCCACCTGACTGTTGGTCAGCACCTCCATGGTGCTATTGAATAAAGGGCTTCTTATCAGTGTCTAGAGGTCCATGTCTCTGTCTGTCTCTCTGTCTGTGCTGTCTCTGTGTCTCTTTGTGTGTTACAACCTCCACTCCCTTGCCCGAAGCTCGCGAACTGTATGGTAGCTCGTAGAGCGCAGACAGGCGGTTGTGCACTGCAGCTTAATGATATAAAGTCCGTTCTTTCCTTTCTTACCCTATTTCAGGCGTTCACACAAGACTAAGCTGGTGTAGACCTCTTAACTACAAGCACTCTAAGATCAAGAAAATAAGAGGAACTGGGATCAATCCGAGACACTTGCTAGTTTTTGCTAAACTTTTTTAAAAAATGTTTTGTATTGTCAGATTTTATTTTAACAATAATTACAAATGAAAACAACTTTAAAGTCCAAGACTTTTTTCTCATCAATCTTAGAACCTAACCAATCTAAATTACTTCATGTTAATTCACTTCACATTTATCTCTTTGTATGATTAGCAGTTGGTATTTTATAGGAATTAATGAAGGAAAAATTGATAAATAAATAAATGACCAAAACTTTGGGAAACATACAATTGTGGAGCAGAAAATAGAGAATAAATCAAGTAATCATGGGGGGCCTCTTTCACTGGCAATGATACAATTAGTAATTTTTTCTTTTCAGTGTATGTATGTGTTTTGTGTGTGCATGTACTTAAGTTTGTACTTATGTGTTCTGGTGTGTTCCTCCATGCAAGCACATGTGGATGCAAAACATGAGTGCCACAATGTCTTCTTCACTTCTTTCTCCACCTTAGTTTTGGAGACAAGATCTCTCACTGAACCTGGGTCGATTCCTTCCAGTTATATTGGTTGGCTAGTGAGTCCCAGAGACAACTTCTCTCCCTTTCCAAGTGCTGGGGTTATCAACTATGTGTGGCATTTATTTGGCTATTGGGCATCTAATATCAAATCCTCTCGTTCTTACAGTAAACATCTTGTCCACTGAACTCCTTATCCCAATTTTCTTAATTATCATGTAAGAAAGCATTTTCTGCCCAAGATGTGTTGTCAAAGAATACCATGCTACCCAAAATAATCAGTCATGTAAATAACTTTAGCCCATGCTATTATAATTCTGAGGAATTGAGTATCATTTCAGTACCACAAGGGTTACCCTGGTTGGAATTAGCCAACATTACTCAAATATGATGTTATTAATATTACAGTGGTAGATTCAGTGAAAAGAACGTTTACTGTGTGCAAACTCTACAACAGACCATCCCAGTTTTGTCATGATTGTGAGTCACCAAGGGAGCTGATGGAGTCAGTAGGTATTCATTTCTGACAACCCGGAAGCCTTAAAGTTTCATCCAAACAGCAAATTTAAATAACAAGGTCTGATTTGCATATGTGTGCCCCTGTAGTAATGGTATGCCAGTGGCTTGACACTAATTTGGTATGCTTCGTATATTTTTTCTTTATTTAAAAGCTTTATAACTAATGCAAAGATGGAAGGAAGTACATTTACTTGTGTGGTAGAACAGTTGAAATAACTTCCCACACTATAAAAATCAGTTTAAGGTGATATTCTTAGAAATCTGGCTCACTGGTATTTATAAAGAATATAATTTATCTCTGGCTCACTGGTATTTGTAAAGAATGTAATTTATCTCTATTGTCTTGTAAGCAGTCATAAACACCAACATGTCACTGAATTTTTCACTTTTAACTAGCTACCATTGTTCCCTGGAAGGATATAGGTATTATTTACTGTTTCAGTCTCTATTTCTCCCAAGTGGCACTTTATTGAATTGCCATTGGCCTTTGCCAGGGGCAATTACAATTTTTCCTTGGCTTTCTTATTTGTTTCCTCTCCTCTCTTTTCTTTCATCTCAGGTAATCATGGGATTATTAGTTTCCTGAAATTTCTCTAACATGAAAAGCATATACAGCAAAAGACTGGAATTGTGAGGAAAGATTTTATTAGTATCTTAAAGGGAAAGATGGTAGTTGGTATTTTAATTTACTTTAGATAGGTTATCAGCCTACTGTCTAAGACCACTAATGAAGAAGTTCACATATTAGTAGATATGAGGACAGGAAGTTTCCAGTATCCCTGGATCTTAAAAGGAAACATAGTCAATAGGCTAGAAATGAAATGCAAGCCTCTGACAATAAAATTGAATACCTATCTGTAGGCTTTCAGCTGAGTCCATATCAGGTATTTTTATATCAGACTTATTAGTGAAGCATAAAAAATGTCTACAAAGTTATTTTAGGAGAATAAGATAGAAATTTGAGAGTGAGTTTCCATAGTTCACAAACCACACAATGGCAAAACAAATTCAATGAACAAACTCTAAGGATTTCATCAGAGAAAAGCATAAAGTTGCATCTCCATGCATTGTTTTTCCTTGCTCCTCATCCAGTGACCTCTAACCCTGACTGCTCAAACATGCTCCAGCATTGCCCTTTGCATAACATCTGCACCTCTATAAATGCCTTCTTGCATATTCATTAATTCCTTGCCCAACAGGTCTGAAATGTCCTCTCGTTTCTTATCTTCGTATTTCACTTCTATAAACTATCCAAGATTTTGGAATCACTTACTCTGTGACACTTTCTCCAAAGACCTTGGTGGGACATCAGTTGCTTATTCCAGTCTACTATAAAGAATCTTTCATATATAATTACCTGAATTCTTACAGTGTTGTGATAATATCTCTCTCACTGAACTATGCTTCCTGAATTCTATTATTGAAATGAGACAATATTTTACCTGTGAGTTGTTTCTAGAACCCCAAATCATTTCACTGTTCACTGGTGAATGTCAATAACTGAGATCAATAAATGTACAAAATTTCACTTTTCAATTATTTTTACTGTTCCTAAATTTAGTATTTCCTATTTCGAATATTTCTTTTGTTTCCTTAGGATTGTTATTTGAAAGTGTAGATTTCTGAGTTCATCCCATTTGTCCAGATTGATTGCTTTTATAATTTTGTGTTATTATCTCTTTATAAGCAATTATAACAACAGATAATCTCATGAATAGTTTTAAAAATGCCCTTCTATACATATGTAGTAATTTTATCTTTTGTATTTGATTTCTTTCCTTAATATATCATTGCAAGCCCACCTTCACTTACTTCTGTAAGTCACCATCCATCTCTTTCTCCTTTCCAAGTATCTTTAGAGAAACGCCTCCTTGCTTGCTACCTAGCAGGCCGCACCTTCTCTTTCACTTTCTTTATAACAGGCCTCTCATATTCTGGCTCATTTAGAGCTCTTTCTTCATGTAGTTCTTTTGTGAATGTGTTTCAGAGTTTCAGTAGAAGCTAGATGACAAGATCTCAAAATGGCTTTTGTCATCATCTTTGCTCCCTAATTTTGCATCTTGTTAGATAGAATGGACATGTAAAATAATTCTGTGTGTGTGCACATGTGTGTGTGTGTGTGTGTGTGTGTGATATCAGTCACAGCACACAGATGGCTAAGAAGAATACCAAGTGCCCTCCTCTGTTGCTCACAACTTTAACTCCTTGAGAAGGTTTCTCAGGAACTTGGAGTTCTAGGATTTTCTTTTTCAGGTGGGCTTGAGACCAGCAAGACCCAGCCGTCCACCCACCTTAAGGATGTTATGAAAATAAAATGAAATACTATGACTGGAAATAGTCTACAAATTTTAACAGGATGCAATGTGTGACTTTTTTTTTTAATGTCCTCATCCTACACATACAAGGAAGATAGTCACAAAGGGTTCCCTGCGTCTCAACTCAAGTGGCGAAATATTTCCCACAGGTTCTATTAAAGCAGTAACAGGAAACTTTTAGTCTTCAGCCCGGTCTTCCACCCACCAGGTTTCATATACAAATTATTTCTGTCCAACACAATGCTTGGCAAACTATTTTTCCAACATTTTCCATCTGTTTACTAAACGTGACCTCCTGTGCTCGGCTCCTTGCTTTACTGGCTGACCACGAAGTGCATCTTGTTAGTTCTCTCTTCCATTTTGCCTAGGCAGCTGTCCTGTACCTGGAACACGGCTCCTCACTGCTCTGGCTGCCTGTCTCTCCCGTGGGCTCCTCTTTCCCTCTACTGGCTGCCAAGGAGAAGCACATTTATTGGCCTTGCCCCCAAACTGACGCCTGCCTTGTTCCCTTCCCCCTTTCTCTTCAGTCAAAAGTCACCTGCCAAGGGCTGGTAGTTGCTGCCTCCCCTGTCCACGGCCTCACTTTGCCTCGGTTCAGGTACCTTTCTGAAGGCCCTCCTGAAGTCCCCTGGCCCTGTTTGCCAGCCTGGCATGCCAGCAGCCTCCCTTCAGCTCCTGCAGCTTTTTGGGCGCTCAGCATCTTGCTCCCGCCCTCGTCAGCTCTTCACCCCGCCCCCCCCCCACACCCCGGGGATGGGGTGGTGAAGATGCTTCCAATTTCCTCAGCTCCCACCCTTGCTCCGCCGCAGCCTCCTCCCCAGTGCCCTCACCTCTCTTCTCAGATGTGTTAATGATCCTGTCTTTGGAGTTCCAGCGTTTACAGTGCGTTCACCACTCATTTGAAGGGGGCACTTCATGCCGGTTCTGTATTTGACTGGTCTCCTAACTAAAATCCTGTGCTGATTCCCTGAGTCTATTAGGCAGAATACAAGGATCCTGGGAGATAGCAGCCCACAGGATTAGGGGACCCTAACAAAGTTTTAATGGCAGGTTTGCCATCTCCATCTTACAAACTTGGTCAGCCCCGGTTACTGGCCAACACCATCAAGCAACTCACAGGAACCCGAGTGTTGTTCTGATTTCCAGCACCAGGAATACCTCTCACTAATGCCAAATACTCTTCAAGACCAGGCCTGGGTTGCTCCTTAGCTTCTTACAGGGTCCACAGCCCAAGCCCCACCCAAGCACTGGTTGGGGAGGGGAGCACTTGTTTTTAGATGTGAGGGCAGGGGGCGGGTGTGGGGGAGATGCAGGAATAGATTTTCCAGGGGGAATCCTAGGTGTGAATCGACCTTCTGGGTGAGGGCAGGCAATAAGGAAAAAGAGTTCATCACCAACTAGAGCCCGGCTCAAAGGCCGGGTACCTAATCCGGGGCGCCACACGGTAGCCAAGTGGCAGCCTTTACGAACCGTCTCCTTTAAGAAGCGCGCCTGCGTGTGTTTCGGGCCTTGTGTACTGTGTGTGTGTGGTGTGTGTCTGTGTGTGTGTGTATGTGTGTGAGTGTGTGTGTGTGAGTGTGTGTGTGTGTGTGCGCGCGCGCGTGTGTGTGTGTCTAGGACGGAGCGTGCGCGCGCGTGTGGTTGGAGAGTGTGCACGCGCGGGGCCCCCGAGAGCCTCGCAGACCCCGAGAAGGAGGAGTTATGTAGATTACGGGTGAACATTCTGGAGGGGAGCGGAGAGGAGGGAAGGAGCAGCAGAGTGAGCTGGGAGCGGCGGAGGCCCTTCCCGCAGAAACTGGGGGCACCGGCGGCGTAGGAGGTGGAGGAGGCGGAGGACGCACGGGCTGGAGGCGGCTGAGACTCGGCGGCGCTGGGAGTCGGGGACCGCGGCTGAACTTGGGCGCCACGTTCCGGGCGACAGCAGGGAGAGGATGGTGAACACTCGCCACCGCTGACCCTGCCTTTCCTCCGCTCCTCCCCGGCTGCCGAGTCCCCGCACTGATCTCTCCTGGAAGGGTGGGTGAACCTGCAAGCTCCCTACCCACCCGAGGACTTTTTTTGAAAGGAAACGAGGGAGTGGGCATTGGGAAAGAGGGAGAAAACGCAGGGGAGCTCGTCCATCCGTGGAGGCACAGTTCACTATGATCTTACTCGCCTTCAGCACTGGAAGAAGGTTGGATTTCGTGCATCGTTCAGGGGTGTTTTTCTTGCAAACCTTGCTTTGGATTTTATGTGCTACGGTCTGCGGAACGGAGCAGTATTTCAATGTGGAGGTAAGACTACAGTGCTTTCTTCCTCTCCCCTCGCCTGACTGCTCGCTGGAACCTTTCCTTCACTCGCCGGTCCTTGTAGCTCCGAGCACATTGTTTCCCTTGCAGCCAGCCACGGAAACCCATGTTGAGTTTGCCAGTGTTGTAGGTGATGGATGCCTGGAGACCGACAATCCGTTATCCCCAGCTGCACAAAGCACGATGCTGCACGCTCAGACACTCATTGTAGCTGGTACTGCTTAGCCAGGGAAGAGGCAAAGCTCTATCTAGAGCAAGCATGTAGTTTTAATAAGAAAGCTTGAGTTTTTGCTGGATCCAAAGGAAGGGAAGCAGCCTTGATGGCTGGCATCATGTGCCGCCTGGGTATTGTTCCTGCAATATTTCTTCTTGCGGTCTGTGCCTAACAAAGGGAGGATAAAAATCAAAGATTTCAAGGAGAGCATGGGAATACTTGATATGCTTAATAACACCACTTTGTGATAAAACACTCGAGCAGACAGTGTCTTTCTATTAGACATAACTTAATACACTTGTAACTAGATCTAACAGTACAGAGCACATGAAATCCATTGCCTTAAGTGCCTACTCTCTCCCTTCCCAGGGGACTGGAAATAAACGTGGCCCCATCTAATAGTTCGGGAGGTGTGTTTTTAATTTGATTTCACACTGACATGACAAAGCCTAGATGTCTTAGATTGCCATTTGTTTTACTGTGATAATTTTAGGGACAGACAGCAGAAGCAATAGGGAACTTCAGGATAAGGAGTTGTCAGACCTTTGCTAACGTGCACTTCCTGTCATCAACTGAGCACTAAAGCCAGTCATGTGCAGTAAACCAATGAAAGGCGTGCACACCTGGGCGCTGACACAGTTCCTTACATTAGCATACACATAAGGTTGAGACCGTGGGATGGTCTGGGTAAAACAGACTTCTCTTAATTAGCTATCATGGCTTCATAAATCTCAAAAGAATTAGGACTGAAACTACACTCATTGGTGTGATACTTAGGTTACTGTCCTGAAGCTTCCTGTGTGTGTTTACACAATAGCAGGACCTGTTGCACAGGGCTTGAACATGTTTCATGCAACCAATTTATAAGCAAAGTGTTCATAATAAGTACCATGCGTGCAGGCAGGGTCTTCTATGAACTGTCCTTTGGACCCCATATAATGGAGCAGAAGCAATATAGTTGAAAGAGTACGAGCCATCATCACAGGAATTAAGGAAGTTTGCAGATGTTAAGTAGGAATATGTTTCAAAGGAGCAATTTAAAAACCAAAATAGTTTATCCCTTTGAAGCCCACAGCTTGATTTTTCTACTTAAAAACAGCAGTGGAGAGAAAGGTTTCAGACTTTTCTTGATGGCAAATTTGAACTTTTGGAACTATATGCCACTATGAGTTTTGTATCAACATTTAAACCAAGAGATAATTTGATTGAAATAAAGGAGCGACTGATTCAAAAGCTGAAGGAATGAAAATGGAAGCTGTTGTTTATAATGTTATATACAGAAAGGGCTGTTGCTGTGTGGTGTAAAGGAGATTGTGGGGATGGGGTAAGGGGGAGGCAGTTAGAGTAGGTGCTGGCTAGTATCTTGTTTCCTGTGGGAATCTGAGCCTGGGTGGATAGCTACCTGCTTTGGGAAACTCTAACTTACATTTGCAAGATTGAATGACATCAGTGTTTTGATGATTGTTAGGTTTGTTTTAGCAGACTAAATATAGATTAGACTGTATTTCCTTTTATTGGAATCTCTGTCTGTTCAACCAGATACTGTTACCTGAAAGAGGTTGAGATACTTTTGTAAAAATGATTTCATATTGAATTTCAAATATCTCTTTCTGTCTCTCAAGAATTATGTGAAGGGTAGTTCACAGAGCCACACCCCCATTTAGGGGGATATTTAAGTTATTCCAGCCATGTTTATTGCACAATGCAAAGATTTAGCTGGCACTAAAGAGTCATGTGCCCTCTGAGACCTTAGCAAGCTTACTTACCACAAAGGGAATTTTCTAATGATTTATAGGAGATTGCGTTTCACAGTTTGTATTATTTCCAAGTGGCTTTGTAAGCTATTTAGCACTGCTTCAGTTGGATTTAAGCATATGTGTGTGTACATATGTATGAATGTATGTATGCATATATATTTTACTATATATATTACTATAGCTGATAGTAAACATATAATACAAGTAGCTGTTATTAAAATCAAAATATTATACAAGATAATAGGGCATTTTTGACTAGTGATTATGCCTGTTGAAAGTTTACTAGATATTTCTTCTAGATTTTTTTTTTCTAATAGGAAATGCTAAAGGGAAGAATAGTCCATTATTTCATTTCCAGGAGAAAAGAAATTGTGCTTTATAGTCTTGATTGCAAAACATACACACCGAGATTGCTTTATTTCATTGATTCAAAGACAATATTTTCTTTAAAAAAAAAGAGAGAGAAGCAGTAATAGCATCAATCACGCTTGAGATTCAGGGTTCTGATTTTTATCCTGATTTTTTTTTTCTGGTAAACACACTAAGTTATTAAGTGGGACCAGAGCTGTGGAGATATGTCTTTTATGCTGACAACTAAGATTGCAGTGCCTTATACACCGGAGAACTTAACTTGTGATTGTCCCATAGTTTTGTCATGATTTAAAATTAAAAAGCCTGTATTTTCTCACTGTAGGAGTGATTGGACAGAGGTATTCATGTTAACTCTTTCCTGTTTGATTTTTTTTAAAGAAAATAAACATTTAGAATATTCCACTTTCAGCACAGATGCTAGAAATTTTTAGATATTCTTATGAAAGCTGATGATAAATGGATATTTTTGAGATTTGAAAAAGCAAATAAAGTATCTATTAAATCAAGAAACAGATACTATCAAAGGTAGTACTATGGATAGATCCCCTGCATTTCTCAACCTCTCCCTAAGTTGTCAGTGAACATTCATTCGCCGAGGTCTCTCTGTAGTCTTGAAGTGGTCATATGACTAATATTAACTGACAATCAAAGACTGCTGTCATTGGATGGCACTCTAAACCTGAGGTTAATTATTAACAAGGATTTGTGATTTAATTCCTACACTCTTGAAATCATTTCATCCTTAACGTCATTACTGGGAAATGGAGATTTTCATGATTTGGGGGCTTATTTTTGGGGTACACACATTTTTTATAAAATTTGAAATACGTTATAGTTCATGATGGCAATAACTTATCAACTTTTATAGCCTGCCATATATATGAGCATTTTTAGTTTGATTTTTAGACAATGATACATGTTTGTTAAGAGGAAAAACATATAAAGGCAGCTTTATGGTAAAACCTTGTAAGGTTGAATGGTGCACAGAGCAATGTGAAAGATGATGATTATCAGTTTTTGGGAAAAAACGATCTTGTTAAGGCAAAATTTGATTTTCTTAAATCAAAGAAATAAGATTCTATGTGCCATATGAATCATTATTAAGAGTGTTATGCATTGTGAGTGTAACTATTTCTTAAATATTCTTGTAGTTTGTTTATATAACTGGTTGTTATCTGATCAGAGTTTTCAGGTTTATCTAATCTATCTAAATAGTTAGTCAAGGTTTGATTTGGGTAGCTCTGCGCTGTATTGGAAATTGCCAATAATTGATTATGAGATATTTTAAAAGATAAAAGTACTTCTGTTTTATAGATTTAAAATTCTGTATGTTGAGATGTTTCATTTTTATTTATTGGTTTCTATTTGCTTAAGTGTTCAAGGTTCATTATATCATTTACTCATAAAAACTTGTCTTCATCTAACCTCTGCCCTCAGCATTCTATAAGTCTGTGTCAGAGCAGCTGATGACTGACCTGCAGCAGTGTTCCTGTGACTAATTCACGAATGTGTGTGGGATTGTAGGCTGAACAAGACACTCCACATGTTTCAGATGGCCAAAATCTATAACCAGAGGACCAGGAGTTAGCAGTCTAGTGTTCTCCAGCTTCTTTCTGTGTTTCACTTTACTTCTGACGTTCTCTCTGGAAGTTGCCTAGACAAGTTTTGCCCAAATCTAGAGTTCTTTAGGAATCCCTTCGGAAAGTATACAGACTCAGGAGACATACTTGTCCTGATACCACCTAGCAAAGTGCACTAAGACTTGCAGGTCCCTGTCCAGTTGGGTTTTCTTTTTCAGACCCTTCCAGAAATTAAAGATCAAGTTAGATTCAACAGCTGTTTTGTTTCCTTTAAAGTCATGTTAAAAGTGATGCATTGACGTTTCTACTATTTCTCATTCAGGATATGCTTTTACTAAGTAGAAAATCTTAATGAACTTGTTCAGATTAGTACTTATTTTTCTAAATTTTGTTTAGTGCTATTACATGTGAATTTATTTCATTTCGAGACCCTCTGCAGCTACTCACAACGTACATGTTCTGAAGATTTCTAAATGACTCAGAAGCTTTTCAGATCAAAATGATTATCCACAAAATATTTGACTCCATGTGTTGGATTTATTAAGTGTTGGAAGAGAAAGATTTATTTCCTCATGCTCCTTTGGGAATTTTCTGACCCCATTGCCTGTGAATTTTAATTGTAAAAGTTCCTTTTCTCATTACTTTCCACTACAGTTTATTTCAGTATCTGTGGATGTAATTATGTCTATTAAATTGCCTTTTGTGGAGTAATGTACTTATGAAGAACACGCATCCTGAGACTAGATTTCCTGGCTTCTATCTCATTGTGTCTGTTGGAGTACTCATCAGTCTCTGGAAGTTGCAGTTCACATATCTGAGAGATGAGGATACTATTTGATTTATAGCTTGTTTTAGTGATAGAATGAATACTGTATATCCTCTGCATATATGTATGTACATTGTTGGAACCATTTTCTTGCATGGTTAAATACAGTACTCTTTGTCATTATTACTAGTTGTAAATCAGTATTGATATAGAGGACTTTGACATGATGGCAACACATTACATAATAGTCTGTCAGGTTATAACATGTCAGCTAGTCTGAAAGATTTCATTTAAATTTCTTTTCTGTATTTGTAATATAATGTACTGAAAATCAGTCCCACTAACATCAGTACATTTTATTCCTGTGGTTTTCTTTCTTAGACAGTTTAGCTCAGGAATGTGATTCTCACATTTTGTCTTCTCATCTCTTACGATCATAGAACGTCAAGTTCAGCTTTACACCTTCTATTACAAGGCAGAGTTTGCTGAAATCTGTTCCTAGTAGAAGTAAGATCATGTAAAATAAATCGTACTATATAATTCAAAGGGCCTGTGCATTTTTAGTTAATTGAGGACCAAGTGCTTCCCCTCTAAACACAGGACTAAAAGTCAATACATAGACCAGTTGTATTCAAACTTGGAATATTAAGTTACAAAAATGAATAGGAAAAAAAGAGCTTTTCTATAAAGACAGAGGGAGCTAACAAAATCATGTTCTATGTGGCCATGGGAATGACAAAGTGATTCCTGATGGAGTGTAGTGGAGCATGGAGTAGATGCCACAGGAGGGTGGCATCGGCTCTGGTATTGTCACTCATTGCCTTGGACATGGGCCAGTAATTCCTTCACTGGCGCCTCCTAAGGAGTGAGTATTAAACTAAACTGTGCGTAATGATGGGGGTAGTGATTTGTCGCCATCCTGGACTTGGTGAGCTCTAAAATCACCTTGGAGACAAACCTCTGAATATGTCAGTGAGGGATTTTTCTAGATTACCATGATTACCTACATATGGACTACATTGAAAGGGCAATGAAAGCTGAGCACCGGTTGTCACAAGAGCCTGCTGCCATGACTTCTCTTCCACAGGGAAATTGTGCTCTCCAGCTGTGAACCCAAAAAAATCCTTCTCTTATGTTGCTCTATTAGGGAATTTCCCAAAGCAAAGAGAGAATAACAAAACAGATAAACAAAATAAAAAACAAAGCGACCCAAGCTAACAGAAAAGTCATTTCCAAATTTACAGTACTTAGTTTGTGCTTCAGAACATGTGGTGTATATAGTCATGAAATGTCAGGGTGGGACATACCTACTTATGTTGTTGGGGTTTCTGTCCCATCTGGTTCCCTCAGTCGTTAAGTCCCAAAGAAATCACACAGAGGTCTACATTAATCATAAACCGATTGGTCCATTAGCTCAGGCTTCTTATTAACTCTTATAACGTATATTAGCCCATTATTCTTATCTGTGTTAGCCACATGGCTCAGTACCTTTTTCAGGGGCGTAGTCACATCTTCCTTCTTCTGTGTCTGGACAGGACTGCAGAGGGAGCTTCCCTCTTCCCAGAATTCTCCTGTTCTTGACCCACCTCTCCTTCCTGTCTGGTTGTCCCACCTATACTTCCTGCCTGGCTACTGGCCAATCAGTGTTTATTTAAAACATAATTGACAGAATACAGACAATTGTCCCGCACCATACTTACTACTAAATTTGGGAACAAATTAGGTTACAAAGGTAGATGTTTCACTTTTTTTTTTCTAAAATTCATGACTTGGGTTGGCTATGCATGGTTTCAACTTACATCAAACCCCATTACTGTCTCTAGCAACAAAGGGCACCTCATTTTTAGTGAATCACCTCACTCTCCTAGATCAGATGATGCCAGTTTAAAATAAGTTTAAATCAGACTTTTGCCAAGACAAAAAATTTTAAAAATTAAGTATTAGAAACCTGACAATGTTATTTTACAAAAATATATTCATCACTAACAAGTGGTAGTTTATTTAAAAAAAAGTAGAATAGGTTGTCTGAGTCTTTTTGAGGATGCTTCTCAAAGTTGATATATCTATCACCTATCACCTGTCTGTCTGTCTATCTACCTATCATCTATTATATATCATCTCAAATATTATCGGTTTGTCTATCTGTTTCTCTTACTATCACCTATCTGCCTATGCATAATGTACCTTCGTATTACCTATTGAGGAAGATCATTTCAAAACATCTTGAGTGCTAGTTTATCTTTCTCACCACCTATTTTTTTTGACTGTGAGAAATTAGGTTGCATTCATTTCATGAAGTATTCAGATAACATAATCAAGAAGAAATTTCAGGTAAAACCGTAAATGCTAAGTTGTTATGTAAGTAATATCTAAGAAACAAAATGTCTCTTGTCTTGTTTTAGCTATGGAAAGTCATTTGTAGATCTTAGAGGTCATTCATGAAACCATCCTTGATTGACGCTTCCTGTCATTTAGTGCCCTGAGTGGATGCTCTGCCATGGTGTTTCAACACCAACACTGCTGGCTCACTGCTTTTTTTCTATGTGCATTTGTGCACAGCTTGGTGAGCCACATAGCGATTTCGATTAAATGTGACCTCTGGGTGCACTATATTAAAAGAGGCTAGAGGGCACAATTGAGCTGTCTACTAAAGATTCACATAGCTTAGAAGAACTATGTTTAAAATCAAAGAAATTAGGTGGAATCAGATGACACAAAATGACTCATAGATAATCAGGTTTTTGAAGAAGCCAGTGAACACATAGCTTATGATTTATGATTTTCACCTGGCTTGAATGGCAGTCACATGAAACCAAGATTTACATATTTCTTGAACTCAGAAGGAAATTAACATTTCTTTGGTGAAAAAAGTGTGCTGAGCCTAGCACTGTGATAAAAAAATGTTGTGATGTAGCACTACTTTATATATTATTCTTTTTTGTTGTGGAAAAGTTCAAAATCTATTTGTTTTCAGTTACCTTAAAACCAAAATGACTCGTGGTCTTAGAGTAGAGGTAGGATGAATTTAATTAGATAATGGCTATTATATTGTTTATAGCAAAAATCCAATTTTAAAAGTACAGAAAGATTATTTAATCATTTAATATCTACTTGTATTATTCTCTTAATATTTATTAGGATCATATTAAATAACTATTTTCCAATGAAAACAAGTTTTGAGATATAGTTTATGCCTATTGTTTTAAAGATATTTAAGAAGTTAATCACAAACTATGAAACCAATTCATTTAAATAGAAACTTCAGAAATCTTTTACTTTAAAATATATTACATGCCTTATATGAATGATTATTATAGGTAAGAAGGTTATAAATAAGAAGACATTCACTAACACATTAGAGAGTACCAACATTTAATTAAAATATAACCTACTCACAAATGTCATTCAGGTTTTAGAAAATGTGTTTACATCAAGTAAGTGAAATGACATATATATAAAATATAATATGTATATATTATGTAATATGTTATCTATATAATAAACTATGTTCTCAGGAGAGATATTACTGAAAGGATATAAATTATTTAATGAGATAGATTTTCTAGTATTTGTTTCAGCTACACCCAAGAGAAGGAGGATTAAAGCTTTCTTTTTGAGGGAAAACTGGATACCATAATGAATGTCATTTCATGTCTTCAGATTGTGTGACCTTAATGTGACATGAGGGAAAGACAGGCACAAGCCTTAGTGCATGACTGATATAATCAAACTCAGTGGATATCACTGGAAGAGTCTTTCTATGGGAACTTGTCAGGATTAAACCACTGTTCTGTGTTAATGATTTGTAACGATTGATATTTGTCTTTGATTTGGTACCTATATTTTGCTTGCCTGGTCCTTCTCATGGGCCTATTGGTGTCTTGAGAAACCTAATTTTTTTTTTCAGAAACTTTCAGAATCTGTCTTATTGGTTGGGAAATGTTAGGAGAAGCCAAATATCTACCTCTCCCTTTTTTCATCATGAGTTAAATGAGAGAGTTGCAAGTAGGCCACAGAAAATAATGAATGACCAACTGCTTGTATAACATTGAGAACAAACTTAAATAGTTCAGAACATTGCCAGTTGCAGGTAAAACCTTTTTGTAGATTGAATATTATTAATACTGCAACAACTTTTTCTATATCACTGACTGCTTTGCTTCTTTACAAGATTAAGGATAGCTGTTCACTCTGTGGGCAATTTAGGATTACTAGAGGAGAGTTTGCTTGTAACAGGTATGCGATATTCATTGCTCATCGATAGCACAAGTCTTTAATGACAGCACAGAAACAAGGTTAGCAGTTGGTCACCCCTGAGAGTGACAGTTGGGGGAGTTTTACTTCCTGAAGTCACTCTCAGGACTAGAAGTACAGAAACAGACATCTTTTGCCATTCTATTCGAACTAGAAATTCATCTAGATAATTAGCAAAATGGGAAGCTCTCGAATTTCTTTAGATGTGTTAGTTTAACCATCAAAACAATGTTAAGTAACAAAGATTGAATGCTGAAACCCTAAGTATTTAAATATCATGCATTAGCATAGTTCATCATCCCTCTAGTCTTATGTGTAAGCACAACTCTTTCCCCTATGCAGTGAGGAGTTAGTCACAGAGAGAGTAAGGATCTTGACAGAGACACATTGAAATGAAGTGTTTGGGTGAGAAGCCTAGAATCAAATCAGGTAGGCTATGTGTGGAACCCAGGTTCCTAAGTCAGTTCAAATAAAATAATTTCCAGGTTCCCTGTAAGGAATGTTGGATACACTTCCACTTATGGCATTTTTGTACTCCAATCTAAAGGTAGATATTAATATGCATAATGAATTTGAGGGGCCATTCTAAGCAGAATCTTACCTGGAATAAAATTGATTAGAAGGTCCTTGATTTGATTGCTTGATTCAACAGTGATTATCTACAGATCAATAAAGTTTTAATGTTAAATGTCTTTTTATCGTTTTTAATCATTAGACATTTGTAACCTCTATAAGCCCTAATCTGAAGTTACATATCATATTAGATGAATTGAAACCTTATTGTTCAACTGTTTGTAGCTATATAGCTTACTATTAAATATGATACTCAAAGGTCATGAAAATTTCACCATATTTTATGATGGAATGAATTGACGATTGTAGAAAACATGAAAGAAAACTTTCATTAAATGTCAATTTTATGGTGCCCTTTAGGAGAGTGTGTGTGTCAGAGACTGTGAATTTCTGTGTGGCTATAGCCAGTCATAGAATATGAGTTTTGGTACTTTCTGCAAAATTTACTATATCAAAGTATTTATTTGTAATATAAAGTAAACTTCTTCAGAGAGAGAGAGGGAGAGAGAGAGTAGAAGCCTCAAAAATGATAGAGTAAATACTCCTATTTTGTCAACAGGCCTAATATTCTGTCACTGCTATTTTTTTTTTACAGCATCCATGTTGGTGACTGACCAGTAGATATTAAATAGCATTTTCAGGTCTCATGATATGTTACTGTGTTAGCTTCCATGAATCATATCATTTATTCATTATTCTTTTAAGGAAGATCTGTGTCTGAACCAGCTTACAAAGGTAAAACTCTAGCTGGCTTTGTGAAATCCTCAGTGTTAAACATTTATTCAGTATCTTTCTTGCCTCTCCTTTGAAGCAGTGTATCACGTGTGTGTGTGAGCTTTAGATGTTTTGCCACTTACACACTGTAAACTCGAGTGAGTTGAGTTATTGACTCATTCCCCAGTTACTCAAGTATAAAATAGAGAAGATAATAATGATGCTTGTTGTAAGATTAAAGAGTTAAGGATGACTATTGGACAAAGATGAAATAGTATTTTTTTCTGATTTATCCCTTCTACTACAATATACCTCACAAAATGTACAAAATAAATGAAACCATGTTTCTAAGTAACTTAATGCTTAGCAGAGAATGTGCCATCTCTGGGAGCAGAAACCAAATTAGGTGAGCTCTGTCTATAGTGTGGTGTAAGAGGTCCTTCTGTTTATGTGTTGCTTTCATTGGTTGAATAAAGAAACCGCCTTGTCCTTTTGATAGGGCAGAACTTAGGTAGGTGGAGTAGACAGAACTGTATTCTGGGAGGAAGAAAGAAGGGCAGAGAGAGAGCCACCATGGAGCTGCCAGGTCAGACACGCTGAATCTTTCCCAGTAAGCCATGACCTCGTGGTGACATACAGATTATTAGAAATGGGTTGAATGAAGATGTGAGAGTTAGCCAATAAGAGGCTAGAGCTAATGGGCAGAGCTTAAATGAATACAGTTTCTGTGTGATTTTTTTTTTGGGGGTGTAAGCTAGCGGGGCAGTTGGGATGACAAGCAGCCCACTCATTCCTGTTACAATAGTGGTTTTCAGCAAAGTGACCAAAGGGAAAACCTTGATCAGCCAACACAGAAGAACCTAAGCTTGGGGAGACCAAGGTGCCTAGAACTTACACAGGTCAGTATGCCAGAAAAGCGATAAATACAGAGAGTGAGAACATGAATGCTCTCTAGGAGATTTCTCTCCTTGCACTTGCTGTATGCTATGAAGTCACTACCCAGGGAGGGAGGAAGCAGTCAAGTAGATTGGAGGATGTAATAACTGGTGCTTACGATGCAATACCAATAGTGCATGATCCCTTACCCCAGTCAGACAGGAAATTCTCATTTTCACAGGATAACTGTAGAGCACACAAATTATCCTGCCACAATAAGTAGGAAATAACTAGCATTGAATGCAGCTCTATGTGTTTCTGCTTAATTATTCCTAAAGGTCTGAAAGGAACAGATCATTCTAAGTGACTAAACAACGGAGCTCTGTAGTGTTTGCTGGAATAAAATAACTCATATCCCAAATGGTAAAACTCCCAATGTTTGCCATCCAATAAAAACTTTCCAAGCATGGGGATACAGAGATTGATCATTCAGTTAATTGTTGGCCACATAAGCATGAGAACCTGAGACCAGATTTCTAGCACTCACATAAAAAGTGATTGTGGCATTTAGGTTGTTTCCAGGTTCTGGCTATGACAAACAGTGCTGCTATGAAAATGGTTGAGCACATGTCCTTGTAGTACGATTGAGCATCCTTTGGTATTGCTGGGTCGTGAGGAAGGTTGTTTCCTAATTTTCTGAGAAATCACCACACTGATATCCAAAGGGGCTGTACCAGCTTGCACTCCCACCAGCAATGCAGGAGTATTCCCTTTTCCCCACATCTCCTCCAGCATAAGTTGTCATCAGTGTTTTTGATCTTGGCCATTTTTATAGGTGTAAGTTGGAATCTCAGAGTTGTTTTGATTTGCATTTCTGTGATGACTAAGGATGTTGAGCATTTCCTTAAGTGTCTTTCAGCCATTTTAGACTCTTCTGTTAAGAGTTCTCTATTTAGGTCTATACCCATTTTTTTAATGGATAAGGAAAATGTGGTACATTTACACAATAGAGTACAACACAGCAGAGAAAAATAATGACATCTTGAAATTTGCAGGCAAATGGATGGAGCTAGAAAAAAAAATCATATTGAGAGAGGTAACCCAGACCCAGAAAGACAATTATCATATGTACTCACTCATAAGTGTTTTTTACACATAAAGTAAAGAAAACCGGCCTACAAATCACAATCCCAGAGAACCTAGACAACAATGAGGCCCCTAAGACAGACATACATGGATCTAATCTACATGGGAAGTAGAAAAAGACAAGATCTCCTGAGTAAATTGGGAGCATGGGCACCGTGGGCGAGGGCTGAAGGGGAGGAAAGAGTCAGGGAGGGGAGCAGAGAAAAATGTAGAGCTCAATAAAATCAATTAAAAAGAAGTGATTGTGGCAACATAGACCTGAATTAGGGAAGTGGAAACAGGAAGTTGGAAACAGGAAGTTAGGGAAGTGCAAAAAGGAACATCCCTGGGGCTTACCGGTCAGCCTGTTTATCTAAATAAGCACTTTCTAGGTAGAGACTCTGTCTCTAAATATAAGGTTAGAGTAAATAGTGAATAGGGAAGGCATGTGATGTTGTACTCTAACATCATACAAATTAAACACACGAATAGTTCCTCTGTAGTACACATAATTCTTAAGTGTGGAAAGAAATGCAAAAGAGCAGTTCTGAATAAAGAGATTTCAGTGTTTGTAAGCCAATCTCGAAGATGACATAGGTGTTAAAATTAGAAGTCTGAGTATTAAGCAATTACAACCGTATTATCTATGCTCAAAAATTGACACGTGGAAGATATTTTTTTAAGAATTATAAGTTGAACTTCTAAAGATCAAAATTATAATAGGTAGATTGAAAATAAAATAAAAATAATATTAAGGTTAGAAGCACATTAGGTATTACTGAATAAAAACTAGGTCACAGTAACAGAATGAATATGCATATGAATCACCAAGAACAGACAATTTTAAGATGATTAGAATATGCAAGATTATAATATACATGTATTTTAAGTGTGTTAAAGGGAGAAACAAGCAAAATCGAAAAGAAAGAAAGATGACATTTTCCCAATAATTTTATAGGAATTATGCAAAATCATAGATCCAAGAACCTAAAATTGGCAGATGCCACAGAGATGACCATCCCCAAGTTAAACCAAACAGATTGGATAAACAAATTGTCAAGAGAAAAAAAAATTAGACACAGACGTGGAGATAACTTATACAGCGAGGTATCCAGAAAGGAAGAAAGATTTGTTGCCAGAAATCATAAAGAACGCCTTGAAATACTAAAAGGAAACAAAAACAAGTAAAACAAAAGTTAGCCTAGAATTCCACACTTACTGAGAATGTCTCTCAAAAATGAAGTGAGAACAATTAATTTAGGCTTAAAAAGTCTGAAAGTTTATTTTTGTCCTTTCAGTATCACAGAGAATATTGAAAAATTCAAAAATATTCCAAACCCAGGAGGCAACCTGAACATCCATCTGTGTGAGCAGGGACAACAAACTCTAGGGGTCCATAGATGGAATACCACTAGAATAAAACAGGAATGAGCTGGGCTGGGGAGATGGCTGAGAGGGGATCACCCTATACATGTGAAGATCTGCGTTTTTATCCTGAGAACTAATGTAAAAGCTGGGCATGATAGCACACAGAATCCCAGAACTCCAAGGAGTGAGAGGTGGGGACCAGAGAACCTACAGAAGCCCATAGACCAGATGGCGTGACATGCAGCAACAAGCAACACTTGACCTTGTCTCAAACAAGGGAACCAATGAGGACTGGCACCAGAGGTTGTCTTCTGACCTACACTTGTGTACCCTGGAGCTTGTGTGCCCCCCTCTCATAAGCAGCCCCTTAAACACAAAGATTAAAAGAATGATAAAAAGAAAGAAATGTTACAATTAGTCAAACATGAATTAATCCCTACGTAATTAATGTTGAGTGAACACAGCAGGACAAAAAGAGTAAACTCCATGACTCCATTCCACAAAATTATAAAGAAAAGACACAACTCTAAGGCAAGAGACAGCAGACTGGTGAGGGTAAAGGGACTAGGATGCTGGTTAGATGGAATTTGCAGACACTTTCAAGGTAAAGAATATTTTAACTTTTCTGGTTACAGTATTTCTTTCACATGGATGCCAAAACTTACCATTGACACATTTTAAATATGTACGACTTACTGGGTATTTATTGTACTGCAATAGAGATGTTAAAAGTATTAGTTTTTGCTACATAATAATGATAATGGTAACGGGTGGTAATTTCATATATACTGTTGCCTAAATTGACATGGAAAAGAATAGATTGAAGGTTAAAATGCCTAACTGTAGAATATGGTATTGATTAGCATTCGGTTTTAGTTGAGTAATGAATTCCTGTGGCTATTACATTAGAGGAAGACCACTGCAAATTTTTTTAATATGTAGTTACATCCTCTTCTCAGTTTGTGTTCTCATATGTCACCCTCATAAACAAGAAGCTAATCTCTTCTCTCTACATTTTATCCGGTGTTTTCAGCTGCGTTGCTGCTACTTCCTACTACACGGGTGTAAATTTCAAGGCTCGATACCAACCTCAGTGTACACAGCTTTTGAATATAACCTGTCACAACTTCTGATCATTTGCCTAATAGCCTGTATTTAAGTAAATCTCTAGTCTTCTCATTTCTTTTATGCAGCCTGATTTTTTGGGTCATGGTAGCCCCAATCTTTACATGCTGTATTATTCCATGGCTTGTCAACAAGGCCTCTAAATGTCAAAGTTCACCCCTCTCGCTAGCCTTATAGGTGGCATTCAACTTCTGCATTCTGTGATATAGGGATGGTGTCTATATATCTAAAAGAAAATGAAAACCCAAATAATTCCAACACATGGTTTATATCTGTTTTAAATTGTTAGAAAGACCTGATAAACCTTAAAATAATTCTTTAGAATTCCATTAAGAATGTCATTGATATATTGTCTTCTTAAAAATATTTTATGAAAATTAAATATTATAAAACTTAAGAAGAGTAACATTGTTTTATATTTTCTCAAATACTTTTTGTAGCCCGATGATAAAAAGCTCCATATTCTGCATTTTCATAGGCAATATTACAAGGTATTGTGCGTAATCCCTAGTGAGCTCAACAGGCAGTTGCAAGGAAATGAGAGAAATAAGGCGGAATTCATAGCAACTTATGAAAGTATTTTAACCTAGAAGAAACTGGAAGAGTTTTAGGATAATTTGGTCCATGTGTGTATATATCTATGTATACACAGAAACACACACACACACACACACACACACACACACACACACACACACAACCTGCTAAGTCTGTTAAGTGTAGCTTGTGTATATATGATTGAAGGACTGTCCACTTTGTAATAGATAACTAAGGGGGGTGCCTAAGGTTGCCCCCTTCCACATTACTATATCAGTAACATTGATATTTTCATTGTTCAGGTCTTGCTTAGGCTACATGATGTTGTGGTATCATAGGTGTAGCTTCCCTGTCATTTATAAGAGATAAAGTCTCACAGAAGAATCTAAACAGCACTGTTAAAAATCCATTGATTTGCTCATTAAATACTAAGACTTGACCTATAGGTGTTAAATAGCCAGATTCTAATTCTTTTCACTTCTTTATGCCTTTGTGCTTTGACCTTCTTCTCTCTTGAGCCCTGTAGGTCAAATGTGTATTTTTAGGGAGAGAATTTTAAAGGGACTGAAATATTATTTTCTCTTTTTGCTCAGAGTATATGAGTAAATATCGAATATCAGAGCCAACTAAGTGGTTTGCAAATGATCTGCTGTCCAGGTGTTGTGTAATAGACCCAATCTGTCTCCCACAGTACAGTACTGCATTTGTTTTGGTCACCTTTCTGTTCCATGAGCTGCAATTGTTATGCTAAAAGAAAGAGCTCACTAGTTCCTACACTCAGGAACAAATGGATTACATCACCTGGATTCAAAGGTGTAAGTGGCTAGTAATGTTTTCTAATTTATTTAAGTTTTATTCATTAGCTGAATACATGCCCTGCGTGATAATATAGCATCCCACATTTATTTCAGTTACTTTATTAAGAATATTAAAATGGTCTAACATTAAATAACCAAGGGTTTTAACTACTTGGGTGACTCTCAACCAGTTTATGCTGTGCACTTCTGTACTGGAGTTTTTTCTAACTCTTTTCCTCATATTTCAACAATATTTTTGAGGTACCTATAAAGAGCGTTTTCTGTCTTCATTCACCAATGGAACATTTATGCAGACACTTCTGACTTGGCATTAAATAGCTAAAACATGTCTGTGTTATCAAGATGAAATTGAAGAGGATAATAACCTTGTTCTAGTTTAATGGCTTCAAGTGTAGTCGTTGCTATTAATGATCAGGAACTTCATGTAAAAGAGTTTTCAGGAAACAGCAAGAACACTTTATTTGTGTTTCATTGAAGATTTCAAATTAATGCCAATCATTTTTTTTGCTACATAGTTGAGGAAAAATGTATGCACTATTAACTTTTACATGTACAAAAGTCTAAGAATTAATAATAAAATAATAATTTGAATTTCCTTTAAATAACAAATCAACACCTGACCATATGTTGTGTTCTAAGAAACACAATTCTAAAAATCCTTGAATAATTGACTCAGTACACATGAAGGAATTGTAGACATTTTAGAAGTACCTCCTTTCTAGCAGAAAGGGAAGAAGGATATGAATTCTATCACTCTGGGGTAGAAGATAACTCCTAATATTAAGCAGACTACTAGTCACTTTTGCTATTAACAGTAAAAACATGGTTTCAGTATGAGTGACGATTATAATTGATTGAAAGGAGCCATATGCCCAAGGCTTGGAACTTCATTTTTATGTTTTTAGCCTGGTTTTCTCTTCTGTGTGTTATTGGGATAGCTGAGAAATTGTCTAGACAAACATAGACATATAGTTCCTTTTTCACTTCACTACTTTCTTCCTTTCTCCTGTCATTCCTTCTTTCTTCTCCCATCTTTTTTGTTTGTTTGTCTCTCTACATAGCCCTGACTGTCCTGGAACTTGCTCTGTAGACCAGGCTGGCCTTGAACTCACAGAGATCTGCCTGCCTTTGCCTCTCTAATACTGGGATTAAAGGCATGAACTACCACCACCCAGCCCTTCCCTCTTTTAAAAAACATTACATATATAACAATCTATACCGTTCAATATAACAATGTACTAAAATGATTTTTCTCCTAATACTTGTAAATTAATATCATATGGAACAGTTAAGTAGGTTTTTACAAGAATATTTCTATTATAAAATATTGCTTAGGTTTTGTGGAGAACTAAAACCTCTTACATTTGGTACTGCAAGACAGATGTTCAGTTTGATCTCAAAGATGGAAATATGGTCCAATATTGCTCTGGGACAATGGTCTTGTACTCTGTAAAAAAATGTTACTTGTATTGGTTTAATAACAAACATGCTGATTATTATAACATGCCAGGCAGGAAGTATAGGCTGACAGGAAGTATAGTGACCAGAATAGGAGATTTCTGAGAAGAGGAAAGGCTTAGTCTGCAGTAATCACCCAGATGCAGAGGAAGCAAGATAAGAATGCCTCATTGATAAAAGGTACCAAGCCACGTGGCTATCACGGACAAGAATTATGGGGTAATATAAGATGTAAGAGTTAATTAATAAGAAGCATGAGCTAATAGACCAACCAATTTATAATTAATGTAGGCCTCTGAGTGTTTCTTTGGGACTGAATGGCTGTGGGACCAGGCAGGACAGAAACCTCTGTCAACACAGGGCACAGGGTTTCCTTATTCATGTTCTTATTAATATATGTACATATATATGTATATGAACATACTTCCTTACACATTTTCTAATGATAAAAGCACTAGAGGGCGAATAGATGTGTGTGTGAGAGAGAGAGAGAGGAAAGAGAGAGAGATCCCTTAAGTCTTAGTCTTATAACTAGATTAATATTATTTAACCACACTCATATGCGTAACGAAAGGTGGTCACATATTAAGGTCAAGCACTGAAGTCAAGGTGATTATATTTATACACTTTGTCCGTGATGACTTCATGGGTAAGTATGTGGAAAAATGAGAAGGGAAGACTTGAGACATCAAGTTTTTCTATGACATTTCCAATTGTTTGATTGCTACATTCATCATATACTAGTTTTCATACTTACTTCAGCTTATCTCTGAATATAGATCCATTAATTTAAAAAATTCTTTGTTGGGATATTTCAAGCTATTTGCTTTATTTTTCTCAATAGTTCAACTTGCTATATAAAAGTAATTGGCATTTTCCTTTTAGTAGCTTTTCTGAATCAGGACTTTTACTGCATTTAACATGTATTTATTTATTTAAAGAGATATCACATATTTGTATATAATATTTTTAAAATTCCTTGATTCATCATCATATTGTCTTAGATAATCTATCTGTGGATTTTCTTGAGTAGTTTTCTATATTGTCATGTATAATCAGTTTTGTTTCCCTGTTTTTCCTTTGGTTTATGCTTTTGCCTTATTTACTTTTCTTATTTTCATAGAGCAGTGTTAAGTAATTATGTCAATATTAGAGAGTATCAGTATTATTCTAAATTAACGGTAAATTTTATATGCAATTTTTAATAATAAAGTTAATTAAAATTTAAAACATTAAAAAAGAGAATGAACATCTAGTTATTTTCAATTGTCACTCATTAACTTTACAAATAGTTATAAGCTTACTTATTTCATCCAAGATAATTATAGATATAGTGTGTATTATTTTTAAATTTATACCAAAGGTAGGAGAGAGAGTGTAAGACAACACTAAGTTGGTGATGAAAAGTTAGACCAACATCACAAAATGTTGAAATTTAGTATTATATCATCTACTGCTTTAACCAACAGTATTTGTTTTATTTTTCATATATTTACTTTTCTGTTAACATTTCTTTGTAGTTTCCTTAGAGTTTGAATTTCTGAATTAGTTATTTCCCTGTTTCCATGACTGTACCAGTGATGGTAGGTTGAAACTGTTTTTTGATTAAATGAATGGACAGAATTTTTTTCCTTTTTTCTTGAGGAAATTTGGGCCGTTTTATTCAAGATTTTCATTCAGGATTCCTGGTATCATGCAACAAAAAGCCATTTGACCCACTTTAAATATCAGAGGGGTTTGTCGTAAATTATGTATGTTTTCCACACTGTCAACCAGGTAGACTAAGCAAGCAAGAAACTCATTTTTTCTCATTTTTATTAGTTCTCTGATAATCTCATAAGAAGTATTTTGTTCCCATCTACCCCCAACTGCTCTCAGATCTACCTACAGTACTCCACAGTTTGTAAACCTCTCAGATCTACCTACAGTACTCCACAGTTTGTAAACCTCTTGCCTCCACAGAGATCTCTTTCTCAGCACCCAACTCTGCTTCCATGCACTGTCTGGCTTCATTCCCTGGATGCACTATCTGTACTCAGTGTGGTGTTGGTCATCTATCAGCTGTAATATTTTTCTTTACCCTCTAGCTGGAAGAAAATTACTTTCTTTACCAGTATGGGCTGACTGCCAAGTTTACTGATCAAAACCAAGAGAAGATCTAGGATTAGTTCACATTAGGGCACTAGCTATCCCTGAACTTTACAGTAAGGCAAAGTCCTGCATTAGGGAAGGAGCAGAGAAAAGTGGGGTTCCCAGAAAGTGAAGCAGCATATCTTACAGGCCACCAACAACAGCTGAATTGAATTATTCTTGCCTGTTTTTTTTTTGCTCTTGCCATTTATTTGCGTTTCCCTCCCTTCTGCCTCCTTAAATATCCCACTGACATATGAATTATTCTTTCCCAACTTTCTTTCCAACTTTCCTTTGTCTAACATTTTCTTCCCCACACCTGGGTACATTTGAATTACAGCATTCCCCGTGCTTAAGGGCTTTGATTGTCTGAAGAAAACTATGGCGGGTGCAAAGTGAAATGTCAATGATGAAAAAGATAGCAGAGACATCATTTGTGAACAGATTATATAACAAAGACAGAAATTGGACTGAGTGTAGCTGATATGACAGAGACAACAAGTTCAGAGCTTAAGGTTGGTCTTGAGAAGTAATTTGGCCTTCTGCTGTAAGCTTTTCATCGAGATGAAGAAATGGAGAGATACATTATATCCTCCCCCCCCCCCCGCCGCAACAATCACTTTGGTGACTGAGGCATTTCCGTGGTCCCACTAATTTATTTTATGAGGAAATTAAAGATATGCTCTTTGCTGTGACTAACTATATACTTCACTAAAAGTATGAAGCATTAATAAAAGTAGGAAAACTTTCTCAAAAGAAAAGAGGGGAAAAGAAAGCCTCATGTAACACAATAAAAATTAGGAATTCAGACATCAACGTCCATGTGAGATTCATGAACGTGCGAGATAGATTAATCATTAGCCAGTTGTCAAAAATCATTATATAATCCAGGGGTGGTCATGATTCTTCTATTATTTGGACTGCTGCCCACTTCTAACAAAATACAGTGTGAAAAAGTAAAGTTGTTTGCATTTGAATATTCATGAGTAAATTCATTAGTGTGGTTCTTACAAACCTGTGTTGGTGGAGCAATAGGTTCAAGAGTGAAAAGTCTGTTTATAAAAGATTTCTGAGTTCAAAGAAAGAGAAATTCATGTTCCTTCAAATCATTTTATTGGGGATATATTCCTTTTCTCTGTAGCAAAGATAAGTTTGTGTTGTATCTGTAGTTCAGTCATCTCCGCTCTTGCCATTTTAAACAAAAGTGTCTTTTATCTTTGTTTAAATTTATATGCAATGTTACAACTAAACAGATTCCTAACTATATACACACCCTGTCATATCTGTGTATATATTTCACTGTTTTTAAGGGAAAGATTTATAGTATAGCATGCATATTCCTACATAATTCAAAGAAAGCTTTTGAAAAGCAATCAACATTTTATACATGTATTTTTGTCTTACTTTTAAATTTTGTAGCAAATAATTCACAGAGATTTTGAGATAAAAGAAATATTTGCCTGCTTCCGGGACATGATAAAGAAGAGGAGCAGACAGTTACACTCTAGGGACTTTTTGTTTGTAGGTCCTCCATCTAAGACTTACTGCAGTTATCCAACAGAAAGATGCGGAGGACAACTATAAAGGGAATGCAGTCAAGGATGATGGGCTAGTGAAATAGGTTAATGGGTCACAGCTCTCGCTTTTAAGTCCGATAACCCGAGTTTAATCTCCACGTGATAGAAGGGGAAAATATACCCCTACAGGTTGTCCTCTGAAGCCATTCAGATGCTATGACACATGCACCCACAAAATACTCAAACACAATAAAAAAATAAATGCAAACAAAAGTTAAATCATGGATGATGCTGGTTGGTGGAAGTAGAGGAGGTGATTTATTAGATTTTGGTGGAATTATGTATAGGTGTTATTCTAATACATATTTATGCAATACCACTTCTAACTTTAAGCTTTGCTCTTCCTATTTCCCTTCTTTAAGCATGCACATAACAGTAAGGCTCATAGTTTCTCTCCTTAGTGTTTCAGGTATTATTGATTTGAAACTTTTGTTGTTATTTTGACCTACTTAAATTTATTTGCTAAATTTTTATTTTAATTTCATGACCTGTCCTTTCTTCAATATTTTCTTTTCCCATAACCCTCTCCCCAGACCTGTGTCTTTTTCTGACAGTCAGGGTTTAGAGGAATGAGTTTAGTATTTATGTTTGATAATTATTGGATAATGTTTTAATATAGGAGGTTTAAATCTACAGTTTAACAAACAGAAAAGTAAAGTTCAATGCAATTCTCCCTACAATCTCCTTGGTAGAAAAGTATGTAAAATATATATATTTACAAATTTTTGTTTGCAGTTATAGTAGTTGAATACAAAAATAAAAAAGTGTTTTCTTAAGTAATAACTTGCATGCCTGCACATTTCTTCCACAATTTCAGTGTAAAGGCCTCTTGGCTTTCTCCTCCGTGTCAGATTTTCATGTTTAATTTAACAGGAAAATACTAGAAGCTTAAATAATATAGATATATATTTTATATTTTTTCTACTGCTTAAGACATACAGATATTAGATTTTCAGTCTTGGTGTGTTGTTAGGAATATCGGTATGAAAGTAGTATAGGAAATAAATGACTAGGTTTCTAATATGTGTTATGCAAACTGAAATTTGTTGACTTCTTTGTAGAGTAGTTCCTTAGAGATAAAAGAGGAATAGTTTTCTGGAGAAGTGTCTAGTCTCCTGTGATTTACTTGACTTTTTAAATTTTCCCCATCTTCTATCCCAAGTCTTAAGGCAACATTATCATGTGAACAACTTATTGCCATCATAATCACTATGTTGAACTCACCATTTTGACCATGTATCTGTAATCTCAAGTTCTTAGGTGGCAGCAGAATTCCAGAGAGCTCTTTTTGTGTTTACAATCAGCAGTAGACTTGGTGTTTTGCATGGCAGGGACTTTTAAGAGGTGATTCTTCCTGAACTATCCTTTGGGGGAGAAAATGCTATAAAAAAGGGGAAATGGAATTTTACTTCCATGAGTCTTTTTTGCCTGCTTCCCTACAAGTTTGTTCCAAATAGAAGATCAAGAGATAACATGTGAGAATTAACTTGAGGACTGATGTTTGGAAAACATTCATTTTTGAACTTTAAATATATTTAAACAATTGAAAGCCCAATAGCAGGAAGTAAGATTATATGCATTCACTGAAGTAAAGAATAAGTCATCCATGAAAGAAAATAAACTAATCTGTTTGCAATATAGTTTTCTTAAATTGGGATCAGATACAAATGCAGTTTCAAAGTGTAAGTAAATAAGATGAAGATTTGCATTTTCTCTGACAACTGTACCTTTTGCCATGAAAGAGTCTCTCTGTTCTATTTGCCTCCCCATTGTATAATCGTCATAAATTAAATCTGAAAGAAAAACTCTTAGATTTTTACTAATGACATTATAAGTCACATGGACTGGATTTAAATCTTCTGTTCATTCCTCTCCACTGTCAGCTTTTCTCTGTGCTGTCTCATTGAGGTAGGAATACTTTTTAAATACTGCCTTCTCTCCCCCTATGTGATTTAATGCTGCTGAATCATTGATCTTGATTTGGGAAACATTTCTATAAGATTTCCTCAAGGATTGTTATCTGAACAATTGCATGTGTTTTTCATTTCATTCTCTAAATTGAATTCAGGTTTATTGGCCTGTAATTCTGTGGTTCTTCTTTTGTTCCATGTGTAAATTTGGCAGTTACAAGCAATGCATTCTCTCCCACCCAGCCTGCACTTGGATGCTTAGATGGATCTACCTTCTTATGCTCTTCCTAGCATATGTATTGAAAAGGGTATATCATAGAATTTACTGAATCACGTCAAAATGTTTAACAATCATTCTTTCTTCTATTTTACTAATAGTGACTTAAAAATTAAAGTATAATTATATAATTTCCTCACCTCCTTCCCTCCCTCTGCCCCGCCCATATGCCCCCAAGCCTATTTCTTCTTAAATTTGTGCAATTTTTCTATTCAGTTTTTATTCTCTCTCTCTCTCCCTCTCTCTCTCTCTCTCTCATTCTCTCTCTCTTTGTCACACACACACACACACACACACACACACACACACACACACACCCTGAAATACAACTTCATAAATATGTATAGTGTTGCTTGTAAGTATATGATTTCAAGGCTTACCACTTGACACTTGAAAACCTACCAAGGGGCTCATCCTTGGGAGAGACTCTTTCTCTTTCTCTCAGCAGTCCTTAGTAACCTGTAGTTCTTTGTTGAGGTATTGGGGCCCATGAGATTTCCCCCTTAATACTGGTCTATTTGTTGGTGTTGTCATTGTTCAGGTCCTCTTTACGCATACATTTTGTTGAGGTGTTACCGGTAAAGCTTCCCTGTCATTTCTAGGAGATACACTCTCGGAGCATGCTATGTAGTTCTTTGAATTTTACAATCTCTGTGCTCTCCCTTCCAATAATCACTGTGCCTTAGTTGCAGGAATTGTTTTGCAGATGTAGGCATTAGGTGTGACCACCCTGTGATGATATCTTTGCGTTTGGACAAGTGGTGTTTTTCTGTTACGGTCTACGTACTTTTCAAAGAGAAGCATCTTTGTTAAGAGTTGAGAGCCACACTTACCTGTGGGTGTAGGGAAATATTTAGAATGAAGTTATGAGTAAATAGTGGTTGTGCGTTCTGTTCTCAGATCCGTCACCTCACTGGTCTTGTTAGTTGTGTAGGTTACTATTAACAGATAGGAGTTCCTTCTTGTTGAACAGGTCTTATGTCCCTTAGAAAATTATTGGTTACTGCCAAGATGTAAGTGCCACTATTGCACATTTACGCCTATCTTGCCATGCTCTTCAGCGTTGTGGTTTGAAGGTGGCACAGCTGGGTAGGACTATTGATTTTTTTTCTTCCCTTGTCAAATTGCCTAGTATAGGGAAAGTTAGCCCTTACATAGGACGCTTTCAGATCATATCCAACTCAGATTCTCTGAGTCCTGTGCCTAAAGTATATGGTACCTTCATCAATAAGGTCTTCACTTCCATCTATCTGAGGCAAGAAAGAGCAGCAGCAATAGCTTATATTGTTTAGGGACTTTCTATAACAGGTGTCAATTGAGATGTAGTAGATTATGGAAAACAGTGGATTGCTTGATTTGGGATGGGGAGGTCAGTATAGAAGGAGAGGGTGGGGAGATGGAAAAATAACATTAAGGAGATCTAAAAAGCATTAAGAAATAATTTATTTTTATTAACATAAATTGTATATTATGCACATAAGTTATATGTGTATAAATATATTTTTAATAAAGTTATGCCAGTTGAGTTGGCACATTCCCCCAAAAGCCATAACTAACAACCCCAGCACCAAGAATGAGAAACCCCGAGTTGTTGACTTTTCTTACATTTTTTAAATAGCTCATTGCCTTCTCAAAAATTCATCCTCCATATCATTTGGAACTCACACAAAGACAGCTTTATTTTCCTATCATTTTTTATTTTCCTTACCTTCTTTAGCAGGCCTAGCTCTGCACTGTGCTCACACCTAACTCAGTGAAGTCACAGAAGCATGAAATGATTGGTTAATTGATTGCCTATTCTCCAGTTGTCATTTTAATAGGGATCTTAGTTAGGGTTTCTATTACTGTGATAAAACACCATGCCTAAAAGCAACTTGAGGAAGAATGGTTTTATTTTACCTTACATCTTTTAGGTCTATCACAAAGAGAAGCCAGGGCAAGAACTCAGGACAGTAAACTGGAAGCAGGAACGGGATCAGGAAATTATGGAGTGCTGATACTGACTTGATTCTCATGGCTTACTCAGACAGTTTTCTCCTAGATCCCAGGGCCTGCAGACCATGATTGGCATCACCAACCATGGGCTGGTCCCTCCCACAGCAATCAATAATGAGTCAAGAAAACATAGCATAGGCTTGTCCATGGCCATTCTGGTAGGGGCATTTCCTTCACAGAAAGTTCCAGCTTGGATCAAGTTTACAACAAACAAACAAACAAATGAAAAACAACTAGTCAGTGCAGTGGGCATAGTTTCTTTTTCCTTAAAATAATGTTTACTAAATACCTTGCACATATTCCCGACACTGTATTAAATGCTGTATATGTTACCAAATTCTAATTACGATTGCCTGTGCATATACTCAGCATCCCAATCTTGTTACCTTCAGTTCTAATGCTCATGGCAAGAAGTGCTTTAGGTTATGACTTCACAGAATCAGGAATTTACTGCTTGGACAGTTCCATCTGTAGTCAGAAATGCTTCTCAATTCTACAAGTTTGGGCATATTCTGTATTTTGGCTTGCACATTACAATCACATTAGCATTTACCCAGTCTACAGAAGAGAAAATTGAGTTCACAGAAATGCAGAAGACTTGCTTGCCTAATGTCTTAAAACTGATGAATGTGAAAGCAAGTGGTGCCAGATTAACGCCAAAGCACATGTATGCAACCACCACACACTATTGCTAGTTTGTTAGTCATTGTGTTGTGCGTGTGAGACGCAAACCCCATCTTGACTTTGTTAAGGCCTTCACTGGCACCGTGCTATCGCATTTTTTTTCTCTAATGATCAAGTGCTTGAATATTTGGTGACTAATCCCGACCTAGTATGTGGTGATATTTAGAGGGATCACTTCAGTAGTGAGTCATAATGACCTCTGCAGGTGTCTTTCCTCCATGCTCCCAGGACTGTTACCAGATTTCAGAAGTCTTATTTATTCCATTGCATGAGTTCCGGAGTAAAGTCAGGATGCCCTGGACCTTGCACTGTAGGCCAGGTTGGCCTCAAAGTTAGATATCCACCTCCCTGCTTCCTGAGTGCTGGGATTAAAGGCATGTGGCACTACAGCCCAGCACGTTTCTAGGGGCTGTTCAAGGTTCTGGTGTTTGTCCCTTGAAACACTGTTTCTCCCCGTAACTACAGCTGCAGATGGTAGTATTCCCTATGTTCTGTACATTGCTCCTGCCAGTTTCTCTGCTTTTGTTGTGTGTAGGGTCACTTTTGGAAACCTGAGTATACCTGTAAAATACCAAGAGTTTGGGTTTAGCTGTGTGTGGATAATCCTTGCTAGAATGATATTTTAGGCAATTTCATAAAAATATACCTATGGGTAACCATAAAGTAAATATACTGAGAGTTTGTTTTTGACTTTGAGACAAGTCTCATTCTGTAGTTAGACTGGCGTCTAACTCACCATAAAACATGTGCTGGCCTCACATGTGTGGCAGTTTTCTCCCCTCAGCTGCTCCAGTACAGGATTACAGGTGAGAGCTAACATACCCAGCTTAGATGTTCATTTTTCATTACAATCATTTTCTGGTACTTAGTCACTAATGTTAAGTTTTAGGTTTTTAGTTGTTAGTCTTGATGCAGAGTCTGGATCTATATTCCACTGTCCCCAGACTCATGAAAATCTTCCTACTTCAGCCTCTCAAGCACTGGGATTATAGGGATGAGTCACTATAACCAGTTTTAAAGTGCCTAATTTGTTGTAGTTTTAAAAGGCAGTTGGAACCAATCACAGTAATAGGAATGAATGGAATAAGTTCTTGCTTTAAGTCATAATTATCTTCATTACAGATATCTTCCAGGTGGATTTTTCAGTGTCACCCTTTTTTTGAAAAAGTATTTAATGTAAAATTTCTCTTTTTTATTATTTCAAATTATGTTTATGCATCTTTGTTGGTATGTGCACTTGAGAATGCATGTGCTGACAGAGGCCAAGGCTATTGGATGTCACTAGATGTGGAGTTACAGCTTTTGTGAAACACCTAGTGAGAATTGAATTCTGGTCCTCTGGAAGAGCAGCGCCTGCTCTTAACTGCTGAGCCACCTCTCCATCCCAGTTGTTACTCCTGTTCACCTTTATGTCTCAGAATAGCTCTTGTCAACTAGTAGAAGCTAAGTGATCAACTGTTAGATGAATGAATGCCAGATTGCAAAGTTGAGAGGGCAAAATAATTATGATTCTTGAGGTTTGTTTTAAATTCAGACTTGTCTTTATAAGTAAGGATAAACAACACAAACGTTAAAATTTAATGCACTCAAACAGTGTGTTATATTTGTCTTTATCTGATTTTTGTGTTTTCTTATCTCTGATACACATTATGTGATTTCTATGGCTTGTCAGAGAAAAAAGGCATGTTACAAAGTTCATGAGAACATCCTTCTGCATATAAAAATATATCCTAGGCAAGGGATGCAACACTGTCTGTGCTTCATTCATCTCCAGAATATTACTACACAATTTCCAGGGTTACTGTCCTCTTCAACCTTCATGTGTTTCATGAAAGCAGATTAAGGGTTGGAAAGCTTTTGTGAATTCTTTTCAAACATTGCAATGTTTGTTTGATGTGAACACTAATATTAAGAAAATGGAACATCAGAGAAAATAACTTTTGTTGGGACTTTGCCCTTTTGAAACAGCAAGGTCACCAGCCAAATACTTACATTGCTGTTTTATGTTATGCTTTCTGTAGTATACCATTTTTTAAAAAAAATGATGTCTAAGAGTAAAATTTACTGGCTCCATGTCAAACTTATGCATTCTATCTCTGACTTTCCTATTTCCTTTCCATTTTATCTTCCCAAACTTGTTGCAAATACCTATAACAGTTTTTATCTGAAATTGTTAGGATCTTTCATTTATTCTATTGTACATTTTCTAAGTTTTTGGGAAATCCACATTATGGATTCCAAAAATAGGCAAGCAATTATCATCAATTAAAAGTAGTATTTTTTGTAAAATTTTTTGAAGGAGACGGGATAACTTTAAATCCAGGAGAGTACATAGCAATGATGGGAACCTTCAGAAACTGATAACCCCAAATGCACATTAGAATGAGATTTGATTCTTTATGGTGTGTCCTGAAGTATGCACTCAACTTTGTATGATGTAGAAATACATCGAATTCTAAACCTTTGAAAATAGGGATTAATGATCTTGTGAATATGTCTTTCTTGCTTTTCTTTATATGAATAAAATGTTAAATACAACAAAAAGAAATACATGCAATCACAAACATATTAAACACATTTATTCAGAATTCAATGCATCTCATAGACAGTTTGAATTTTAATTCCAGATGTTTGCTTAGGCAACTGTAACCCAAGCTGGGATGGGCTATATAGAAAAATTATTTTGTGTGAAAACCCAAGCATAGAGTTATGCCTTTGAGATCTCTTTTTTTAAAAAAAAAATAGAATGTTGAAGTCTATAAAACATCCTTATAGAAAATTCACTAAAATGCAAATTTCTCTATATATCAAGTTTGGAAACTTTGTATTTATGACTCTAAAGCAGTTGGGATAGTGTTTGCTCTAGTTCTTATATTGTATTTTAAGTTCACCTTTCCATTTCACTTTATATTTTCTTGTTTTATAGATTAGATGGCATTCAATAAAGGGTCCTGCACACAATAATTGTTTGCTAGACATTGGCTAATAGGATTTGGAGTATGTGAAAATGGTTCAAGCTAAAAGAGAAGGAGGTTTTCCTATTATGAATTCTTCTCATTTCCCTTAAACTAGGGAGTCTTGGACAATTTGCTTCAAAATTCTTCATTTCTTTTGTTTCTCTAAAACAAAAAAGTACCTATTAAATAGATCATAGGTATATTAAATAAAAATTTAAAATATGTAGTATACCCTTAATATTAATAATGTAAGCTTAAAGTGCATTTTCATTATTTCTAAGTTCTATGAATGGCTAATATCTCTTGTTCAAAGCCATAAATTAACGTTTAATTTTAGAACATTCTTGCTTTAATCACCACTTAAATTGTAACATTATTTTAAAAATGAACAATGGTTAACTAATTGGATTTTGTTACTTTCACAAACATTTTGAATTGTTAATTAATTTGGTTACGTGGGGCCACTCGTCAGCCCAAGGATGTCTTTTCATTTGTCAATCACCAGCATAGGGTTTTCTCTGAAGTGAAAACAGTAGGCTATTTGGGGAGGAGAAGGAATACCTTAGATTTACTGTCAGCTAAATAAGTTATGAGGAGGAGGAATAACAAACTTGAGTTTTTATGCATTGGATAGTGTTGTGTAGTGTTAGGGAGTAGAATTCTCTCTGTCTCTGTCTCGCTCTCTCTCTCTCTCTGTGTGTGTGTGTGTGTGTGTGTGTGTGTGTGTGTGTGTGTGTGTTACACAGGAGATTAAACTCAGTGCCTTTTACATACCAGGGCAGTACTTTTACTTTGAACTACAAACCCAGTTACTTTTTATTTTGCTTTGAGACACTGTTGCTAGTCTTTCTCTGAGCTCTCTTTGTAGTCCAGACAGGCCTTAAATTTTTGATCCTCTTTCCTCAGCTGCCTAAGAAGCTCGGATCACAGGAATCACACGTACAGTCAGTTAATTCCTTTACAAAAATATTTACAATGATCTGTGATATACTTAATGTTACTAATGTTATATGCAAAATTACACTTGTAAACCATTTACCATTAAAGCTTTGCACATAGTTTTCAAAGCTAATCATTCATCACCTGGGATGTCAGAGAGCTGTTAAAGTTGTTGCAAGAGACGCGCGGGCCTGCTTTTGGTCCCAGCAGCCACCCAGCTCCCGCCGTCTGGTGCCTGGCTAGCTTATACCGGAAATAATTACACGGAAACTGTATTCATTTAAATACTGCCTGGCCCATTATCTCCAGCCCCTTATTGGCTAACTCTCACATATTATTTTAGCCCATCTCCATTAATGTGTTTTGCCACTTGAGTTGTGGCTTACCTGCATGAGTCTAACCAGTGTTCATCTTGTGCTGGAGAAGCATGGAGTCTGCCACACTACCTTCTCTCTCACAGCATTCCGTTCTGTCCTCTATGCCCACCTAAGGGCTGCCCTATCAAAAGGCCATGGCAGTTTTCTTTATTTAACCAATGAGGGCAATACACAAATAGAAGACCCTCCTACACCAAAAGTGGACATCAGGACTGACACCGTCTTTGCTTTTCCAATGTTGCTTTCCCATGGTCCTTCCTTCAGAGTTCCAATGTTCATTCAAGAGTTAAAACTAGTACCTCTACATATTAATAATTACGATATAGTGAAAGTTAACTAAAAGAGTTTTATAAGCATTAGTAGACTTTTACATTTTGGTTTTGTATGAAATATTCTTCTTTTCAACAGTGAGTCCATGTGTCTTCCATAACTGTATTAAAATAAGAATTTATGTTACCATATTTGGGCATTTTCTTTAATTAACTCCAAAGCAAAGCTGAAGTTATATAGATGCTAGATTTAGATTTTAACAATACTGGAAAATAAGAACAATAGCAATCTTTTTTATTGACGCCTTAAAGGTGATCATTGTCTCTTAGGGATTTGTTTTTTCTGTCCTGTGATTTCTGTTGTATACATCGTTTTAACATTTTTTTTAAAAAAATCTTTTTCTCTATCTATAACAACTGACTACTTTGGGACCTATTTTTTTTCAAGGGAATGCATAATCTCCCTTTAAATAAAAATTAAGACTACTGATGCTGTGACTTAATTATATAAAAATTGAAGTAAATGAGGTTCAAAGAATTTATTTAACTTCACTTTATAAATTTGATTTCTTTTTGAACATTAATCTCTTTATCAATGCAGCCAATACTTTAGAGTTATTCATTCCTAAAAAATATCACCTTCTGCTACCCAGGTACCTGTTTTTATTTGCAGCACCAATTGTGCAGTGGTTTTGAGATGCAGGCATCTACCTTAAAGGCCTCAAAATACTAGTTATGTACAATCTTAGGGAATAAAAAATAGTGTGTTCCTGTCTACACGTCCTCATCGGGAAAATGAATGTGTTAAGTACTACCATGCAATACAACTATGAGAACTAAAGAATATTTACACTCTATGTCTGATAAGCACTAATTCTCAAAATATGGCAATCATGTATTTAAAATGTTCTGTATTAAAAGTGTACTTTTCTTCTTTATTATAAACTCGGTATGTCCTAAACAATAATTTTAAAACAAAATATTACAAACGCCTACCACCCAACTTTAGTGCTTGTCCTGTTTTGAATTCATTTTTACAACTTTGAGCTCTTTTGCGGTCTCTCCGATATTGGGATAACAGAGTTGTGTCATCAAAATTCTTTTAGAGGATGAATCTCAATTTCAAGAGGACATATATTCTTGTCTTAATATCTTTGTAAATAATCGAGCTACATAGCAACTGTTCTTCCCATTTAGTACCGTAGGGTGTCACTACCTGATAAGAGTTTCTTCCTGTGCGTGGCAGATTTCACATTTGTAAATTTGCCTGCTCACTATAAATCAATAATCATGGTGTATTCCTGGCCACCATTTGACATGCTTGGGAAAACATAGGAATTATTTCACCTGCCACATTCCCATGCCCTTTATTTTGTCTTCATCAACTATCCACTATGCTTTTCAGCACCATAATATATTCGAACATCAGTTTATAAAGAGAACAGATTTATTTTTGTTTCATTGTTTCGCAAGTTCAATTACATTGGCCTTGTTGCTTATAGACCTATGTTGAGGCAGATTATCATGATATAAATTTATAGTGGAGCAGACTTATTCACTTCCTGGATAGAGAATGAAAGAGAGAGCGGGAGAAAGGGACTAGGATATCACAGACCAAAATATAGTTATCAGCAATGTTCAACTTGGTAAACCAAAACATTTTGTTAGACTAATCGGAATATGTGTGAGGAAATATAGGAGCTGGAATGACTCAAAGATGTATGCATCACCAAAAGCCTAGGCAAGCATGATTGCAAACTGGAAACCCTAGAGTGCACTACACAACCTACAGTTAGCTCTGCAGATTGTAGGTAGTCTCGGTCAGCTCATATCATCTGAGCCTCTTTCAGGTGGCTCTTCTCATCTCTTCTCATATGGGTTTTGACTGGTCTCAGCATCTTTCAGGATTCTCAGCTCGTCTAAGGCTATTGTAGGCAGCTCAGCTTGTTTGTAAGTGTCTCTCATCAGATCTTAGAGCTTACATACTACATTGAATCTGACCATTTTCGGGGTCTTCCCGAAACGTTTCAATTTTGTACTTTCTGAGCTTAAGGGACTTTCCTGAATGATGGAATGTTTCCTATGCCTTTAGAACATCTGTCCCGTTAAGGAGCCTCTCTCCAGAACGGATGGTGGTAATCACAAAGGAAACCACTACACAATACCTTTTCGAGTAGTTAAGAGTAACATACAGAAGAGACTGGTAAATATTGTGCTGATAACAAAGAACTGAAAGATAGTGTCACAAGCTAGAGCCATGCTAGTAACTGTATGATGGATGGGGCTGGAATATATACAAGGAAAAAGCACGAAGTGTTGTTAATGGGCTTGTCATTATTTTGGAATCAGAGGAAACTTTGCATAGTCATAAGTGAGCAGGGATATTGTGGTGTTTATTGCAGTTGAGAGTAAGTATTGAATTGGAGTCATGGTGGATTAAGATAAAACTATTACATATTACAGCATTTTGTGTGGGGATATTTTATGGGTATTGTGCCTGTGGAAATAAATCACAGTGATAATGGCGAAGAACAAAGGACTAAAGAAGGAAGCTGTGAGCAAAATTTTTACTACTGGAGAGACAAAGTATAGATGTTGAAGGAGGGGGAGGTGTCAACATTGAGTCTCAGGTTTCTGCCTTGCTTAGATAAAACGAGAGTCACTTTGCTGAAAGAGTGAACACTAGAAGGGAGCATGCTTTGGAGCCTGATTTATAATATGCAGAGTTTGTGCAGAATTTGAGCTATTGTAGTGAATTCTCAACAAGTGACTTTCAATAGCATTTTAAGCTCAAGAAATATTTCACCTGTACTGTCACATGTACATGCAAAGTTTCCAAACCAAGACAAAACAGGCTAAGCAATTACTGTGTAAGCGAAACCTATTCTACGGTTATAGAAAGAAACTTTTAATAGAAAATTCAGGAGCTCTTATTGATTTAATATCTTTGTGCAGTCCAAAACCAAAGACAATGCAAAAGGCATAAGAATGAATCATCTGGAAGAAACATTGGTGAACAAGTCATCCCTGACCTGGGATAGATGAACTGAAGAAGAAATAGTGGCACAAAGTTCATCATGCTCCTGAAAACTAACAAGAGGTCCTTGAATGAATCATAATACAAAGTTAGGGCTTTCTGAGAATGTTAGAAAAAATGATGAAGTGTAACATGACTAATAAAAACCCAGAGACAGGAAGTGTGGTTCAACCTGAAGGTCAGAAAAGCAAAACAGCCAGCCACTGACTCTTACCTCTACCTCAGTCTGAAATGGCGATCCTGCCTTTAAGAATCTCAGAATGAGGCTGTGTGGGGGAGCTGCCTTCTCTTGTCTTATATTCCTCTCTAGTGCTTTGATTAAAGATATGCACCACTACCGCCTGGTTTCTATGGCAAACTAGCGGGGCTTGCCACCACTGCCTGATCTGTAAGGCTGATCTGTGTGACTGTTTTACTCTGTGAACTTCAGGCAAGCTTTATTCATTAAAATATAAATGATATATCACTACAATGAAGCTCTCATGGGAGAAGAGTGAGTTAGCAATAAGAGACTAATCATAAAATCTAGGAGGAAGCAGCTAGCAATCAAAATCAGTATTGTAGGGGCATAAATTTGGCTTGGAAGAGAACTGAAAAAAGTATTACTAAGATAGTATAAGAAGACAATCAATATTTGTCATGTGGTATACTTGATGCCTCTTGTTTGCATATTTAAAGAATGGCAAAAGTTATAATATATATTCTCTTTCTATAAGTATATTTATAAAACAAAGCTAGCAGAAGGATTCATTTATGGCAAGACATTTACAATATAATAAGAAACAAAATTGTCAAAAGTATTATCTATATTAAGGCAGTCTCATAGAGTGATTGGGTTATGAAGAAAAGATAACAAAAATAATATCGCATCACTTGTCTAAATCATGTGATAATGGTTTGAAACTATGGAGATGGAAGTCTTTTCATGAGCTAATAATCTCTCTTGAATTTAACTGTCTAAAAGGCCTTGGGAATAAGATAGATTGCTAGGAGATATAAAAACCAGACCCTGTCAATACTAAAATTTATAGTCTGTTGGAGAGACAGTCAAATACTTAAGATAGTTCAAGTGCAAATGCTAATTGGTATTGGGGGAAAGTAAACCATTTCTTGGAGTATATTAAAAAGCACACATAATAGCAGGAATTGGAGAAATTTACCATAAAGGGTTTATATTTAGGTCTCAACCTCATGGACAGGCTGCATAAAGAGGGGTTAAGTTTATTTGTGACACAGAAAACAAACATCAGCAACAGCAATAAGAGATAATTAGCCCTGGCATGAGAAGAGTCCAAAGCATTCAAGGAGGGAATTCAAGCAGTTCTAAGTTGGGTGCAGTGGAAGCCGTTTAGGAAGCCCTGATATAGAATTATGAACTCTAGGGAGACCAAATATGCACCAGTGAGCAAAGTGGCAACCAATGCATTCTCTGACCATGATCATTATCATTTGCTTCTGAGAAGTGCTTGGTGTGTCTGCACATTTACAAGAGACAGCAGGTTGTAATCAAAGAAGTGCTCAACTGCGCATCTGGAGACCTGCAGTTTATCATGCCTCTGCCTATAAGGCTTTTAGTCTAACATCTTTGTGATGTCAAGACTGTCATTGTAAGTGGAGCTAGCTGAAGGAGTTCATCTTTCCAGGTTTTTGCAGCTAAATACTGTTTAAATTGTCATCCCAGAGTGGCAAAACACAGTGTGCACCACATAAGCCGAAGAAATAGAAAATGTTTAAAGCTGTGGTTACATGACTATTCAATAAACAGCAGAATCTCAGCAATGGCGTGATGTTATGACATCCCTTGCTTTATAGGATTAACAGCTCCAATATCCATCAGAGGATACCACACTGCTTGCTGTCATTTCAAGTGATGTTCACTAACACAGTTGATGAAGGTGTTAACAGCCCATCAAGTAATTTTACTGAAGACCTTCTGTTTATGGACAAAACGTGATGATGCTTTGATACATTACTTTTTAACTTTAAAAAAGGCCAGAGACTTAATGTTAACAACTGTCACTCATTTGTTTGAACATTATTTTTTTCAGCGCTCAAATGCAGAATGGTTAGTACTGTTGCACCCTTTGGAAAAATGGTGTGATTCGTTTTGCTAGCTGTGGCCAGTTCACAGAGATAGTGACTTCAGTACATCAGTGAGCAGCGTTATGTGAAGATTGCTTATGTTAGCAGAAGAAAAGACATCCAAAAAATACATTTATTAAAATGAAAACATTTAAAAATTGGTTTAAGCTTCACAGGTCAGAGGCCAACATTGTTAAAAGATTTTTCCTTTTAGAAACTCAGTTTTCTTTTAATATTTTGGTCATACTTATTTATTCTAGCTTCTACATCACCTAGAAGGTTGTATATTCTCAACCCTATACCTCTTATTCTCCTATAGTTTAATAGTAATAACAAATTTGTAAATAGAAGTTTCTGTCCCTCCAGGTCCTACACCCATTCAGTCCCAAAGAAACTTTATTAAGTATAAACTTATATTAATTATATATTGTTATATTCATTATATTAATTATAAACTGTTTGGTCAATTATATGTTATATTACTTACATTAATTATAAACTGTTTGGCCTATTAGCTCAGGATTATTATTAACTAGCTCTTACAACTTAAATTAACCCATAATTCTTGTCTATGTTTAGCCACATATCTTGGTACCTTTTTTCAGCAAGGCATTCTCATCTTGCTTCCTCTGCCTCTGGCTGGTGACTGACTCGCTGTCTTTTCTCTTCCAAGAATTCCTTTAGTATGTTTTGTTTTGTTTTTATTTTTTTGAGACAGGGTTTCTCTGTGTTGCTTTGGAGCCTGTCCTGGAACTAGCTCTTATAGCCAAGGCTGGCCTCAAACTCATAGAGATCCGCCTGCCTCTGACTCCTGAGTGCTGGGATTAAAGGTGTGCACCACCACTGCCTGGCTTGTATTAACTTTTGAGGTCTTTCCTGTTAATATGTTTAACCATATTGCTTGCCATATTACTTAATTTCAGAAATATATACTTGGCATTAGAATCTTAGTCATTGAAATTACTCCCTAAGTTCTTAGAATTCTGATGTAATTAGTAGTGCTGTGTAGACAGAGACTGCTCATTTGTTTCCTGGCCATTCAGACCCAAATATTAACACAGAAACTATATTAATTATAACACTATTTGGCCAATAGCTTAAGCATATTTTCAGCTAACTCTTACATCTTAAATCAACCCATTTCTATTAATCTGTGTATCACCATGAGGCTGTGGCCTACTGGTAAGTTTCTGGCTGGTGGCTGGTGTCCTTCTCCTTTGGCAGCTTCATGGTATCTCTTTCACTATTTCTACTTTTATATCTCTGTTTGGATTCCCACCTGGCTTTACTCTAATAATTCATTGGCTGAAACAGCTTCTATAATAATCAATGGTAATAAAACATATTCATACCATACAGAGTGGACTCCCACATCAGTGTGGGGAAATAGTCTTCAAATACCAATATATGATCTATCAATGTGCAAGAATGTCTTAATACCATAGAAAGGCAGACCTTATTTGGTATTTCAAAACCAAACATCATTCTGAGAATACATGAAGCCTGTGGTATTATTGTAGATTTTGATTAAGTATTAATAATTTTACTTGCAATACAGACCACAGTTCCCTTCCTTAAAGCCAGCCTTCCGAGTTTCCAACTGTATACTCTATATTTGTACAATGTCTAAGTTTACAAAAATGTTTATATACTATGTTTTAAATTCTAAACCAACACTAATTTTCAGAATAACCAATGTAGACATTTAGAGCACAATCTCAGCTATAATAGATCAGAAAAGAGAAAAGGTGATGTGTTATGTTTTACTCTCTCTCTGGAAAACATCTGTGATTCTCATTTAAACACATTCCATTTTAAAGAGATTAAAAAAATAAATCAATTTTAAAAGATTTATTTATTTTTATTTTAAGTACATTGGTGAGTTGCCTGCATGTATGATATTTGTTTGTATGAATGTACTGGTTACCCTGCTGGAGTTACAAACAGTTGTGAACTATCATGTGGATGATGTAAATTGAACTCTGTTACCCTGGAAGAACACCCAGTGGTCTTAACCATTGAGCTCTCTCTCCAGCCCCGTCTATAATGCTCTTAATTAGTATTTCTCTGAAGCTTAATTGTGTTTTAGTTTAACAGCACACCTGGGTGCAGATTTATATCTACAGATGCTTTGAGATGTCATCTGAATAGCTTGAATTGAACATTCATTATTAAATGGATTTGAAGAAAATACACATAATTATAGTGACAAATTAAGTACAATGGAGAGATATATCCCAAATAATTAGTATTGAGCCACTGGGTCTTTCATTGCTTTATATTGTATACAGAAATGCAAATGCTTCAGATTGAGAATAAAAATTAAAATGTAAAAGTTGAGCATCTTCAAAACTGCTTTGTGATTAAAACATAATTAATGTGTTGCATATGTTAGATGTTCTTTGTTTTATGAAACTATGTAATATGATTGAGATATTATAACTAATAATATTTAATTAAAAGATAAGAAAAGTGTAGGGAAAAATCTTGCAGAGCAAAAGAGTTATTATCCAACAATTAAATAGAAGAGTTTTGTTTAGTGTATTGTTCTTATTTGTGATTTGTGCATTCAACTGAGTTATTTATAATTACAAATATAAAAAGTACAAATTTTGACCTATTAACATTTAGTTCAGTTAATCTTTTAAGATGGGCTAACAAATTGTTTAGGAATTATATTATTTATAAGGTAGAGATGACAACTACTAATGTCTTTTTGTGACAGGTATTTACTAACTTAACAAGTTTTATTATGACTACACACACACACATATAATACTTTATGCATTTAATTTTCTGTTACAAACATTGTCTGATGACACTGGCAATTTCAGTATTCTAAATACTCTACGGTTCTTTAGGTTAGTTTTTTTCTGAAATTTTCCAAGAAATTGAGCTGATCATTTGCATAAATATAAAGCAATACATTTGAAAACAGGAAACAGAGAATTGCTTTTATATCTTATTTAAGCTTCTGTAGAGACTGTAGAATTATCCCTGAGGGAAATGAGTAATACTTGAATTCAAAATGCAGCAAACCCCAGAATATTGGCAGACTGTTGCAATATGCTTTTACTATACCCACATTCACACCTTCCTCTCAGTCTTTTATAGGGAAATGAGAAAGTACATAGTTGCATACTGTAAGCTGAGAATTGATACCTCAGCGCTGCTGCCATTGTTTAAGATATTGCTTATAGCTTTGTGTTCATGTCTACAAATCTTGAAATTGGTTTGTCCTTAATTTTGATTTTGTAAAGTATTTATTTTCAACTAATTAAGAATATGATTTATTTGGTTTAAAATATTAGGAAGGAATCTTAAAAATTATAATTTTAAACACAGACTAAAAAATGAATAGTTACATCTTTATGATCTTAGTACTTAGAAGGACTGTTGGTGATTGATTGGTTTTCTTTAGGTCAAGCATAAGGATATCATAGCTTAGGAAATGTCATAGTTACTGTTCTATTGCTGTAAAGAGACACCATATTAGGTGTTTGCTTAGAGTGTCTGTATGTGAATCTATGACTGTCATATTGGAAACATGGCAGCAGGCAGGTAGGCAATCATTGTACTGGATCAGTAGCTGAGAGCTTACATCTCATCTACAAACTCCGGGAAGAGAGTGTGAGAATGGGCCTGGTTTGGGGTATTAAAAGTTCAAAGCCCACCACTTATGACATACTTCCTCCAATAAAACCATACTTCCTCATCCTTCCCATGCAGTTCCACCAACTGCAGAACCAGAATTCAATCGTATGAGACTCTGAAGATCATTCTCATTCAAACAACCACAGGAGAGTAGGGGAAAGGTTTGATTATCATTTTCCTGAGTGGGGAAAATATGATTGATGTATAAATATCAACAATGATAACTATGAAATTACTTCATGTTGTTCACTGATTTTTTTTATACTGTATTACTAACAAGTCTGATACCGGATTCCCCGGGATTTGTTGAGCTGCATGCCTGTTCCTAAATGTCAGGTGGTCTATCATCCCTTTTACAAACACTTCTTCATTTCTCTGTGACTTCTCAATTCTTTCTTTCCTTCTTCCCTTGTAAAACACAAACTTGGTCTTTAAAGTCTTGATGCAGCTCTTAGCTCTTTTAGTATCTTTGAATCCCACTGGGCTTCTCAACTTAACAGGAAGCTTAATCTTATGCCTGCCTTCACCAACATAGGTGAAAATCCCTTGTGGATCAAGGTTGACTTATTGAAATTCCTGTTTCTCACACCTAGTAACAAGCTGTGCACAAAGATTGCACCTTATTAACCAATTGTGATATGATGCTTATTAACCAATTGTGATTTGTTGATGTTTAATAATAACAGGAAGGACTAAATATTATAAAGGAGATCCTGAAAACAGTGACAAATGTCTTAGAGATGACATCCTTATTCTACATCTTTTAATAATTCTCAACTGAAGTAATTAATGCTAGTCTCAAAATTTATTAAAGAAGACTTTTTATTTTAGTCTTATGATTCAACCAAATAATAAGATTTATTTTGAATAATTCACATTAATTGAATGCATGGTCATCATATAATTAATCTACCTTTGTAAATTCTCGGCTGTTGTTCCTTTTGATAATAAGATTCATAGAAAGTAGTGGGAAAATAAATGCATAATTTTAATTGGAATTTCATTCTGTTTTTAAGTGTACTTACTCACCATTAAATATTTTATTTAGTCTTTCTCATGCTCTTCTCATATTGTTTAAGTGAAAATGGCTCTTAGTGCTGGTGCTATTTTTGTATCAAGCATGGTACTAGGTGTGAGAGACAGGAGTTTCCATAAGATGATCTCTATCTACATGGAGTTTTAAACAGCGTCTGTGAAGGCAGGCATAAGCTTAAGCTTTCAGATCAGTTTTGAAGCCCAGTGGGATTCCAAAATACCCAAAGAACTACGTGCTGTATCAGGACTTGAAAGATCAAGTATGTGTTTGACAAGGGAAGAGGAGAAGAAGGGATGGAGAAGTCCTAGGGAAAGGAAGTGGTGTTCGTCAAAGCAGAGAGATGATAGAACCCCTGACATTTAGGAACAGGCATGGAGCTCAACAAGTCTGCAGTGTCTGCTATCAGAGGTGAGTGAGAAATGAAATGTGGACTTGAAAGCTAATAGGAGACCAGTCACAACCAATCTCATAAAATGTGCAAAGATTGGATAGGATGCAAGAGACCATAAAGTCACTCCATCAGGCATACTCTTCTTTTTCTTCTGTTATCATATTCATTACCCAAACCTCTACATTGTGAGTGAACTTACCTACCTATAGATTCTGTGCTTGCATCTAAATTCCTGAATAATAGTGAAAAAACCTACAGATTTAACAACTGGTCTTATTTTAAGTTCCTCATCACAAATATCGGACAGATGCTAAGCCCTGCTTGGATGTTTGTTTGCCTTTCCAACATTTGTTTGTTTGTGTACTATCCAAACTTGCTATCTGGTACTTCTTTTCTTTCTATAAAGCTACTTTTAAAGACATAAGTGTTAACAACATTGTTCATGTCAATGATGAGGATGATGAAAAAGATGATGATGGTGTGATGAGTACATGACATTTGTACCAGGATGGCAGTGGGTGAAAACAATGCCTTACACTTTCTATTCATATCACCTATCAGGATTAATTCACAATTATTCCTTCTCCATTATCATAAAATTAGTTCTCCTTCATCATATTATTTTCTTTGCGTACAAATACATTCTTACTTTCTTTTATACATTCACACAGACTTTCATCTCTCTATCTTATATCTATTTATCCACCTGCCTGTATGTCTGAGAAAGACACTATGAAGGACATAGATATGACTGTTCTGCCCAAATTGCTATTTGGGTTCTGTAATGTTCTCACAATAAAATGTTTTGAAAGTGTAATTTGCAGTTGATTGCATCCGATCTTCATTTCATAGGCTCTAATAGTCAATCCAACGTCCCCACCTGCAGTTTCACAGTTTTTTTTTTCTTTCACAGTTTTTTTTTTCTTTCTTTTGTGCTTGGCTGCTTCCTTCATATTTTTCTTTCTTGATTTCTCCTTTCATGTGAAGCTTTTTCTTCTGGTTCTTGTATGTGAGCCTGTAATGGATCTCCTCCTGCCCTTCCTGCCTTTCTGACTCTTCCTGTCCTATCAACATCATGCTTCTCTGTATAATGCTGAGCACTTTCCTGAAAAAAAAATCTAGTATGTAGTTTTTGTTAGTGTTGGCTACTAACTAAGGATCAGAATTGCAGCTGAATATGTTTGTCTATGATTTCTATTATTTTTATGTCCTAGAAACTCTTTTATTTGGATTTTAAATTATTTGTTTTAGGAAAAAGTGTTTCAAAGAAAATAACTTCTTAAATATGGGAAACATGAGAAAAAATGGCTTCAAGTACCTTTTTAGGAAGTGAATGTTTGGATATAGGGTGTTGCTTAATGCAGTTAATTGAAGGCTGGTGTGGAATACATGAGACAGTCATCCATATCTTCAGCACTACTCAATTTTTAAATTATTTTCAATTTAGTTTGTAGCTAAAGTATAACAAATTGTACATCGTTCTGTGAAAGATTGATCCAGATGGAAACTGTGTGCTCCTCAAGAAGGCCAGTTCAGAGAGCCTGCACTCGGTCTTTCCTTATCCAGGTTGTTTACCAAGTGCTACTCAAAGCAGTGTGCTTGCTTGTGGAATGATTTATTTGAAGCCATGCTATGAGCAGAGACCCAGCTCTGGTGTTTCATTACAGTTCTTCATTTCACTTGTGTGAAGTTATATGATCATGGTTAGTTGGTTTATTCTCAGTCTCTGGGAAAGAAGTCATGAGGTCAGCCTAAGCATCTTTTCAGTATCACTGACCCACTCACTCGTGTGATCCAGTTTTCCTCTGCCACGCGCTTACAGGATACTTCCTCTTGTCTTCCACCAGACACCACTATTCATTCTCGCCTCTGCAATTCTGAAATTTGGTTCTTGTCAACCTTTTACCCTAACTTCACATTTTTGTACTCCCGGATTTTGGCTACCTTCTTGTTTCTCATGGCAACACAAGAATTCCTCCCAGTGCAAATTATTCTATTTCGTTTGGGTGTAACTTTATCAGGATTTAAAGATAACCGAAGTGAATTCCTAGTTTTGTTCTTTCTATCATATAGCACGATTTGTTTCGTTATCATGTTTGTGTGAACAGCTTCATTGTTTACATTGTTTTCCTGGATAAAGCAATGAAAACAACAGGATTCAAGTGGTTGTGATCTTTACTCGGGAACATTCATATGTTTGTTGGCATTTTGTGCATTCTAACAGGACTGAAAGTGCTGTTCTTTTCCCTTGTCCAAAGGGTAGGTGTTGTAATCGTGGTGCAGATAACAAGGAAATTCTAGCACTAGTTTTATGGCTTATTTTGTATGACACTACCTCAGTCCTTAGGAGGATGTCTCTGTGATAGTAAGATGATTAAAGTCAACACTGCACTTCACACACACACACACACACACTTACACACACACCAAGGTAGATTGATTTGCTTGCTAAGGTTTCCAATTGTTATTGAAATGTGTGGAAACACTGCTACAAAAATGATTAATTATTTAGAAATCGTTGAGTTGGATGGGGTTAGAAGAGAAACCAGAAAGCATCAAAGTTATAAAATATTGATATTTTTTCTGTTTTTTTTGCTGTAGGTATAATCAATGAAATGAAGGATTTGATTTTTGAATTGGCTTAGCCAAAGGGTTCATTAATTCAATATCTGCCTCATCTCTGTCTCTCACTTGTCTCCAAGGTCCTTGCAACACTCAAGTTCTGTTTCTACAAAATGTAGCAAGCAAGCTATTGTAAGTGTTCAAGATGCTGTATATGAAGGTTTTGCAAACTATACATTCACTTCCAAATCATTATTCTTGCTATGCTTTCAATTAGACTTAGGATTCTAGGTGAGGTTCAGTGTGTATAAAATTGATATATAAAATTGATACCTGGCTGCTCTTACCCTGAGCCAAGTTATCAGTCTTCAACGTACCTTCTTAGTGTCAGTGCTTAGATATTATACTCCAAGGTCCCATGAGAAAGAGTTTGCCTTTGCATAGAAGCTGTAACTAAGAACAGTGGCCGGTATTCACTGACTTCTTCTCTGAGAATTTTTTTCTGTCAGTGAAGACAATATAAGAATATTGAATAAGATCATAAAACAAATAATAATATTGGAGTGGAGATTGTAAAAAGAAATACATGGAGAAATACTCATATTAGGGTGAGCACAAAATTTGCATGTTCTTAAATTTAAAATCTAAGACTATGATAGAAAATCTAAATGATTGCTTAAAATCCAGGTGTTGGGCAGACCATACAGTTTGTGTTCTAGGAGACTTGTGGATAGAAGTTGATTTCTAAGGAGTAAAGGAAGTTGAACTGTTTCCTACTCTGAATGCCCCCATTTCACCCATTTTATTCACTAGATTTATGACTACAGTTTTATTTCAGGAGAAACACAGAGTTGTGTGGCAAAACATAGCAAAGAATCACACTATATAGGCATTGACACTTCTTCCTATGCCCTTGTGTTTGGCAAAGTGTAGGCATGTTTCTTTAACCATGGATAGATTATTTTTTCAATGGAGATTCTGTGTTTTGTTTTGTTTTTTTAAAAATGTTAGTATTTTTAACATGAAGTTTATTTTATTTGGATAATGTTATTCATTAATTCAGCTTGATAAAATGTCATAAAAGTTGGAGTTTCTTTTGACTTCTTCATTTACTACATTAGCCAGGACAATAGGCTTGTAAGTTATGATAATGAGTAATATGGTGTGGGCTCTAGAATCAGTTTCAGAATTGTCTCATTCTTTCCTCTAGTGTATTTTCAGTTTTTATGTGTTCATTAATAAATTATGGGCTGGAAACATTTGCATATATTAGTGTTATCTCATTTCTTTGTGCTCGTTCTAGTACTTAAAGAAGAAAGTATACAAATAACTCCAGAGTAATATTCCTCTTAAAATGTTTTATTACAGTCATGTTTACATTTGTTGTGTGGACCAGTGTACCGATAGCAGCAGTTGATTCTTTCCTTCTGCCATGCCTGTCTGGACACCTTTGCTCACAGAGTTTGCTTGCCTTGAGCAGTATTCATTTCCATCCATCCAATGAACAATTATTATGCATTCCCTATTAACTTGCTGTTGTGCTCAGCGCTAGATATTTTAAGTAATGCAGATGAGGATCCTAGACTATCCAGCAAACCTTAGTCTGCTGTGAGGAGGTGGCACAATGGTGTCTGTAGGAAAGCAATGTTAAGAACCTCTGTGGAATGCTGTGCAGACACAGAGAAAGCTTAGCAAATGAAAAAAGACTAAGCTTAAGACTTGTCCAGTACTAGCAGAAGCACAAGGGGCAAGTTACTAACCTGTCTGAACTCCACTTTTTTTGAGATGTGTAATTGTAATATATGTGTGTGAAATATTATAGCAATCAAATACTGATATTTCTAAAGTGTTACAGGACTCTACCAGGGCATGTTATCTCTGTCTATAGGATTTCAAATGTAAATGTTTTATGATACCCATAGTCATTTACCATGCAAGAAAACATGAATGACAGATAACACTCTTCAGTTGACCGTATTTTATAAACCAGTATTAAGTATTTCTCTAATGTATGTCCACTTATTTTTAGCAATTGCCTGATATTTGGTACTTTTAAGTATGACTATTTAGGTTTTCAGTAAATACTAATATTTTCTGTAGGAGGGTTTTCAGGAGTCGCCTATAATTGCTAGTGATTCAGGACAACTGAATGCGTGGTAAATCTGAATGATAAAACTGTTTTAAAAAATTGCAATATGTTTACCTTTTGTGTGTGTGTGATTTCTGTACTCTCATTAAAAAAAATAAGCAGTTGTTCACCTTTGACAGGCATATTTCCCTTCTGGCTTCTGTAAAGCTACTGAGCAGATGAACTCCTTGACAGCACTAAAGTGAGCATGCCCCAGTAAGAAATTTCCCGTAAAGGTTGTATGATGCCTGATCACAGTGGCAAGCATTCACAAGGACAATGGCATAAAAGGACGTTAACTAAAACTTCAAAGTTGGATCTTTAGTGATTATGCAACAAGTTCACTGTTGTTCAAGTCTAAGTGATAAATTTATATTAAGTAATCTAACACCAATTTGTGATATTGGTGTTTGTTAATGTATGAAATATCAACTTTTGGATCTATTTTTTCCCCAATACAGAGTGAGGCGAATAAAATAGCATGGTTAAACAATTGGAGGTTTTGGTTAATTAGCTTAATATAATTGGACACAGTAGAATCAGAGATATGGAGAGAAATTAAGAATTTATCTAGCCTACTAGTTCCTCCCAAGGATTATATTCCATGAGGATTTCTGAGGATAATCTGGGAATGTTATAGGAGTTTCCTCCCTCCTTCTTTCCCTCCTTTCTTTCTCTCTCTCTTTCTTTTCTTCTTTCTCTCTCTAATTATCTGTCTTTAATTCTTTCTGTGTCTCTTTATCACTTGTTCTTTTCTTTCTTTCTTCCTTTCTTATTTTATTACAATAACAGCAACATTTCTAGTATTCTCGGGGGGAAGGAGAAGGAAGTTGCAGAGCTGTTTAAAGTCTTAAAGTTTCCACAGTTTCTCTACATAATTAACAATTGTCCCTTGAAGAATACTAGACCTTCCCCATTGAGAAAGGTCAGTTGAGTGAGTTCTTCCTTTACAAAGCATGAGGTGCTTCCAGTGGTGGGAGTGTAGACTGGTGCGGTCTCTACTGAATGCAGTCTGAAGTGTCCTCAAAAAGTTGAAAATAGTTCTGCTATACAATCTAATTGTAAGATTCACTCTTTGGCTTATACCTACAGTATTCTACATTGTCCTGTGGAGAGTTGTTTGAGTTCTGGCTAAAACACTAGCATCTAGAATGTAAAATCTTCTGTATTCATGGAATAGCTAGAGATGAAGTATTACCACAACTAAAATGAGATAATTTTAAAGGGAGTCCACAGAAGGTATCAGTTACAGTGTGGCACATTCTGTACTTGATTCTGCTTGATTCACTTCCCCATTCTTAGTACCTCTTATAGTTTTTAATTTTCATAGTAGATGGACTATTATTTTTTAATGGTCTCTGACATTGTATTCTCTCTGGGTTTTCGATTTAGCATTAAAAAAATTCTCTTTCTTGTAGTCATGTGATATATAGCATGTTATTTTAAAAATAGCAAACTTATATATAGGGTGGGTGAGAATTTGTGTACACAACTCTCTGCCAGGGATCATCTGTAATTTCAGCTGTGATTTAAGTAACATGTCAAAACGGTTCATCCGTATTCTGGTACACTGGAGAAGATAAATATCCCCAATAATTGATGTCAGCGTCTCTAGATGTAGAAAAAGGAACTAAAAATTGAAATTTTCAAAGAAAATTGCATCTTTCTGTCATTCTTTGTTTAGAATGTTATCTGTAGAGACAATGGCAGATCACAGTGCAATACCCTGCACAGCAGAGTGTTGATTTTTGCAATACATTCTCTCTAACTGTAATTGTATCAAGGTATGAAGATAGTCACATGTCAGTGTTCCTGTTAAATTCTAAAACATTTCAATTACTCCAAAATTGCCAATTAGCTAAAATTATTTTTGATGAAATATTTTTAATGCCTGAACAGTCCTAGAAACTTATAAATTTAAAATGCACAGCCAAGAGTTGCAGTTTCATAACTGCAACTATGCTGACCAGAGCCAACGAACATACTGATTTATGCAAGTTCTGTAAAGAAGTAAAAGGCTTTTCCCAAATGGAGCCTCCAGGTGTGTCTTTTCTGTCTAATGACTGCAAAAGGGAGCAATTCACCCTCTATATTTGCTGAAGTTCTAGAAATGCTTCAGTGTTTTATGAAGAATATTGTTGTCAGAAAAGTCATTTTACCATGCAGATTCTTAGAAATCTTTGAGAATCAAATCAAATACAAACATGAATTGCAAGACGGAAGCATTTTTAAAAGTTATTTTCTCACTTTGAGAATATGTATGTTTCCACTTTTAAGCCTGTTATAGGCCCCCATACTAGGAAACACATGACAGTGTTTGAACACTTGGATAACATGTTATTGGGAAGTTGATAGCCAGATGCCCTCATATTCCCCAGTATAGTATGTGTCACTATCATTCACAAACCATGAGTATCTTTTTAGGTTTTGTCTACTTGATGAGAATTAAGCTTAGGATGAGACTGGCGGAGATATCAAGAAATAAAAGCTCTATTTTTGGAACTATGGTAGACCCTGAAATGCAATCAGTGAGACTTGACTGACCCCTGTTCTTAACAAGTTCATACTAATCCCAAGTAACCTTTACCAGACTACTTCCTGGAGATATGCCCATAGCTGCTTTTCTGCTTTTGGAGGTTTTAGGTACCCAAGTTATCAGCATTCAGAAAATATTAAATGAAAAACTTCGTACACAAACAGTTCATTAATTTTAAATTATTTATAATTTTAATTAGCTTAAAATTTATAGTATTCTCTTCTACCCTTCTCATCATTTACCATCTCATTGTCTAGTGCATCCACCTTGCATATGTTGCGAACCCTTTGTCATTTAGTATCATCTCGCTTAATAGTCATACTGTTTCTGTATTGCTGTATTTTTTTCCCAGAGAACCTTTATTTTACTTAATAATCACAACAAAGCAAAAGTCATGATGCTGGCAGTTCAGGTTTGACAAGAAGCCAGTGAATACATCTATAGTGAAAAAGAAAAATATCAAATAAAGAAAGGGAAAGTAATGTAGCTAATGCCACAGTGAAAATACATACCTATCCAAAAACTGTGAAGAGGACGATACAAACATCTCACACTGTAAACTCTATGACCAAAGTGTGTGTTAAGTACACAGTTAGGATGGATAAGGCATCATATGTGGGTGGGAGACATGAACAAACAAATGAATTTGGAATCTCCACAACTTTTTAAGTCAGAAAGAAATGTTGCTATGTGGCAACTCTAAAGGGTATATGAGCTAAACCAAATGTATCCTCCTTGTCCTCAGAAAGTGTTGATCGAGCCATATTGTTTATAGGGTGGTTTCACCAATGCTTCTTCCCAGAAGAGAATATGTACTTAGAAGAGGAAGGAACAGAGTAAATTCCTGTTCACGATAAACAATGTTCTGGGCATTCTGATTCTGTTTACCATAAAATTAAAATATAGATATTTTATTTTATGATTCATTAAAACACATTGCTTCACTTTTTTGACCAAGTTTACTCAGTTAGTAGATGCCACACACATCTTCTCCTGCTGTCTGTTCTCCTTCATTCAACAGTTTATGTAGACATTAATCTGGAATGCTGGAAGTCATTCACTATTGCTGAAACATCAAAGTTGCAATGGGGGGATTAAAACCAGGCACTGCAAATTTATGCTGTAACTCTGATGTGATGTTTTCAGTGATGTTCAACATGTCTGGGAGACGGATAAAAAGGTTAGTAAAGCCATTCAGATAGAAGGACAACTTGGTAAAATAGGATGTGGTGACATGCTTGTTTGTCAAGTACAAGGACACACTGAAGGATATTGAGAAATGTTCATGAAGGACAAATTGGATACATCTGCTGTCTTCTGAACAAGTTGAAGATGAAAAAGAAGAAACAGAATTGGACCAAGCTTCATGAACACCACAGGAGCTGGTCAGAGTGTTTCAAATGGCACAAAGTTAAAGAATCTGATTGTCAGTTAGTGTCATAGTTTAGATTTTGAATTCATTGCATACTCAAGCATTGGGGACTCAGTACCCAGGCTTTAACACTTTTAGATGGTAGTGGAGTATTAGAGATGTAAAACATCATAGGTCATTGCAATGTACTCTTGATGGTCAACTTTAAAACCTGTTTTCTTCTTCTCATTTCCTTCTTGGCATTCATTACTGAACTTCTCATGTGCCTCATGTATTCTTAAGATATGTTTGTTGTGCTGCTTCAGCCCAAAAGTTTCTGTGTATTTCCTTATTACCTGCCAAACTGCTGTTTTAATTCTGTGACCACAAGAGTGAGTTCAGGGTACTCATTCCATATGTGCATCTTCATTAAATCCTCATATGATTTTGTACTGATATCTATGAAACTTAGAGCCATGACAAGATAGCCTTCTGTTGTCAGAGGTTTCTGTCCTGATTTCTACAGTCATTAAGTCCCAAAGAAATCACACAGAGGTCTACATTAATCATAAACTGATTGGCTCATTATCTCAGGCTTCTTATTAACTCATAACTTATATTAACCCATTATTTTTGTCTATGTTAGCCACATGTCACATCTTATTCAGCTAGGCAGTCACATCTTGCTTCTTCTGTGGCTGGGTCACAACTTCAGACTACGACTTCCTTCTTCCCAGAATTCTCCTGTTCTCATTGACCAGGCTCTACTTCCTGTCTGGTTCTCCCACCTCTACTTCCTGCCTGGCTACTGGCCAATCAGCATTTATTTAAAATATAATTGACAGAATACAGACCATTGTCCCACACCAACCTTCTTTTTACATTGGTTGTCTCAAATCTTTTACACTGTAATAGAAAGTTTTCTTAATGAAGATGCACATATGGAATGAATACCCTGAACTCACTCTTGTGGTCACAGAATTAAAACAGCTGTTTGGCAGGTAATAAGGAAATATACAGAAACTTCTGATTACAGTATTTATCCAAAAGTACTGAACACAAATATAAATAATAACTCTTCAAGTATTAAGTATTGCCAATTATCAAGACTGGCTGCCTTTGGTATTCAACCAGACAACCTGGAACACATCAGTCACCTGATACTTCATCTGCCTCACAGTCATGCAATATTATGTTACCTCATTTCAACTCACCCTGTAGGCATTATGTCATCTCATGGCTTTAATAGAACCACATTCAGATAAATTCGATTGTGGTTTATTATTGAATTTTTCTAATTTAATTTTAATGTTTTTAATGTGTCGAATTTACAGTTAAACTGTGACATAAAGACATTTATAGTAAAAGGCACAGTAATATGTAAAAAGTGATGTCGTCCATAGTTTGAGTATACATTGTGTTCAAGTTTATCTACCATGGACAGTAATGGACAATGATAGGTTACTCTGTAAGCTCACAGGATTGCTCTGAAAAGTAAATAATACAACAATTTGCTATTAAGCGCAATTCTCACTGCATTTTACAAAATAATAATAATCTCTCCTTACTGGTTAGTGTGTGTGTGTGTGTGTGTGTGTGTGTGTGTGTGTGTGTGTGTGTACGCGCGCACGCGTGTGTTAAACATACTGAATTAAAAGTGTTCAAAGTTTTCATCTAATATTAGATAGAATGGTGGCTTACGGTATCCTTTTTACTCAAGTGTCTTATCAGAATTTGTTCAAGGGAAAGAGCTTTATCTGAAGGGAAGGTGGAAAATGTAATAAATAGGAAAGAAGAAAATTACTGATTATAGTTTCAAGTATGGTAGAGAGAAAAATGAACAATAACACAAGAGTGAACCTAGAGGGTGAGATACACATAACAAGTTTTTGGCCTAAAGATGACTGTTCATGAAATAATATATGAATCTTAAATGGAATATCTTTCTCAAATATTTTCTAATAGAAATACATAATCAATATACTCATCCTACCCACTGTGCAATATAACTATGTATACTTGATCACGGCAAAAATTATTTTAGTGACACTTTGGAAATCAAAGTAAGGTTTAAATTAGATTCAATATATCTAGTCAGTATAGTGAAAATGCATAAAATATTTGAAGCATATTTTCAATAAAAGTATTAAATGTCATAAGCATTTCAGAATTTAGTATATACTCTTGCCTAGAAGGGACAAGCAGAATGAATCATTGAGTACCTATCTATGGGTTCAGGTCTCAGCATTCCAAAATAAAGGTAAATAAGTAAATATATTGTGAGAGTAAAAAATGTTTTTGAAATGCGTTTGTTGTCTGAGATCCCTAGTGTAAGAATAAACCAATGTGTATATGTGACTTAAGATTGCAATGCCTCCCAACTAAGAACAGCTTGCTAAGTTTTGGGTTTTTAGAAATGAGTGTTCTAGTAGCCAGCAGTTAAAATATCTGTTAAATGAGTAGCACAACACATAAAGTTTTTTTTTTTTAGTCCTGTAGCCATGTTTATAACATCTACTGGTATGTTTTCCTAGTTTTTAATCTGTACTCTAGTTGCTAAATTACATCTCATTTCTGGTTGAAGTCTTGAGTTTTTCCATAGTAAATTTTGACCATGGTAGTTTACATTCTTCTTTGGTAGATATGGAAGGACACTTTCCTTTGGAGTTATAACAAACTCATTTAAGACTTGCAACAATAAAGAGATAATATCCTGTTTTGATTGGAACATGAATGCTTATTGTCGGAGTTCCTGTGCTGCTTGGTTCCTGCAATTGTTAAGTCCCAAAGAAATCACACAGAGGTCTACATTAGTTATAAACTGATTGGCCCATTATCTCAGGCTTCTTATTAACTCTTATAACTTATATTAGCCCATTATCCTTGTCTATGTTAGCCACATGGCTCAGGACCTTATTCAGCGAGGCAGTCACATCTTGCTTCTGCTGTGGCTGGGGCAGGACTGCTGGCCAAGCTTTTCTCTTCCCACAATTCTCCTGTTCTCACTGACCCGCCTCTACTTCCTGCCTGGTTGTCGTCCCACGTATACTACCTGTCTGGCTACTGGCCAATCAGGATTTTATTAAAATACAATTGACAGGGTACAAAACATTGTCTCACAGCAAATGCTCATTTAGTCATGGTTTTATAAAGTAGCAAAAATCAATAGATATTTATTTTAATAGCCTACTAAGAGATTTTCAACAATTGACCATAGAATCTGAAGATAAATATACTTTTAGATTAAAAAAGATGAAGTGTCTTAAGTGGCAAGACAAAGAACTGATTTTACAGTCATTATCATGTAATGTTTTCAAAAATGAGAATGCATTCTTTAGCTATAAATGTTTAGTGAGGGCAATATTTCATGCATTTCTGTACTGATATTCAATGTACTTTCTTTAAATGCAATAGCACTGCATTATAGAAATGTAGAAAACATCTCTTCAGGTATTCTCCTGATCTATTTGTTTCCGGGGATACCATTGTGGCATGTTTCTTTTTCTTTTTCCTCCTTATGTTGTATATTTTATAGATAAATAACTTTTCACCAGAACCTGTTAAGATACATAGACCAGTGATCCCAGCTTTCGGTTGTGCTCATATAGTTGGAGACAAGACAGAGTAATAACATTTAATCTATTTATTAAATTATACTTTATTTATGCTAGATTTACAGACTGAATGAACCCTTAAAGAATCATTGTCAAATCAAGCAGTTTCTGTTCTTATTGACACAGCACTTATGTATAAGATAGAGTTTTAATCAGGCGCTCTATCTAAAAGACTGAGTCAAGACATAACACAAGCATCTCTACTCCTCCCTAAAATAATCTTTAGAGTCAGGCCTTATGTCTGCGTAGCATTTAATGGAATTATGTTTCTATTTTTAACATAATTATACTCCTTATTTTTAGTAAATTTCTCCCCCACCCCTTCCTGTTGTCTTTCTTCCTCTTTCCCTTCCTTCTTTCCTTTTTTCCTCCTTTCATTTTGTCTGCCATTGACAGTAAAGTGCTTTTCGTCGCTTGTCTTTTGAGAGCATCAATTCCCAGTAAGATAAATAGTACAAAACAGCCTACACCTCATTTTTACCAGTAAATAGACATCATCATTCTCAATTTTCTACATCTATTTTAATGTCTCTAGGAGAGTTTGTCTAACTTTGACACTGAGGTAGTTCCATTGGGAACTTATGCATCTTTCTAGATTCATTTCAAGGTGGCAATGGCTCCTTTGTAAAGCTGGATCTTATTACACAATGTGTGCAAGAACACACATAGCATTGTGTATTACTTTATATTTGTAACATAGTCATATAATCTTAATATTTTCAAAGAATATAAATTTGTAGTTATAGAGGATAAATACGTATAGATAATTAATGGGTAGTGTCTGTTAACTGAAGTATATTTAATACTGATGTATTGTTTATGAAAATTAACTTTGCAGGGAGATTTTTATGTACTCTTGCAGCAAAAGGAAAAACAATATATATAAGGTGGTATATACAAAAAAAAGAAATTTGAGTCAAATACACAGATTGTTTTATTTATAGATGGCATTAATCTCTAACTCCCTAAAGATACTAACATATTTCAGAAACTAGTAAGCCTCCTTGCAGATAGCTGAACATAGGCTTCACTGTCACCTGTAACATAGAGTTGATAGATTCAAAAATGAAAAAAAGAGGATAGTTTAGTTCCTCTTACAGGTTCCTCAGAAGTTCTTTACAATGTTATATCTGTTCCAAAATTTTGTTCTATTATAAATGGGAGATAAAATATCTCAATCACAACTATAAAACTTATATGTGTTAGAACAAAACCAAATGTTTTAATTTATTCTTTAATAATGGGGACCTTCGATGTTTTTGTTTCCTTTAAAATGTCCCAACTTTCGTGCAATGCTTTCTGTCTGTAAAAGGAAGTGGCATTTCTTAGTTTCTGAATTAGCAAAAGTAGCCATCCATGGAATCATTTGTCCAGGCTTGTAGCTTTATAGTGATAAGTTTTCTTTCCCTTTTCTCATGTAACTAGTTATTTTACACTTCCTGTGTGCCCATAAGTTTGGGAGTCATGCATCGTTCATGTACGGCCTCATTTATTCTTATTTCCTTAGTAATTTCCTGTGTTCTAGAACAAAGATTATAGAGACACAGTGGCAGCATGTGGGGAATAGAATGAGAGACTAGGCACAGAATTGTTTTTCTGGTGAGGCAGAGACCTGAAGCTCTTAGGCAGGAATTAGTATGCACCCACTGGCACACCAGAAACTCACGTTGGTAGCCTACTCATAGTTTTTGAAATTGAAAACACATTTTACCCTCTGATCTTAAGTGGTGCATTTTAATCATCTTGTTCTTGAAGCCAGGCAAAGAATGACATTTTATTAAGGCAGAAGTGATGTGAGCCCAGGAAACCTGGAGAGAGCAGTTGGAAGGAGAGATGGAAAGTATGTGGTGTGAGTGTTCCTGGGTGAGTACCCTTGGGATTTCAACCCACCCCACCCGAAATTGCCTTCCCGTCTCTTCACTGCTCACTAGTCATCTACACATGTTTCTGGGAAACATTTTATTTTGGATTTGAGAAGTAACCATACTGAAACAAATTGGACTTCTATTTCCACAGAAATTCTGGCTTTCTAGATTTAATTCTTTTTAATTCATGGAGATTACTAAACAGTTACTTTAATCATCCTGTATGTCTATAACCTGGGCATATCACAGGGTAGCAACAGTACAGCCACCATGGTCCAGCCCCATGTTTTACTAACTGAGTCATCCCTCTTAAGCTAGAAAAATCCAGTATGCTTACGTTTGTCTAAGTGTCATGCTAGAGCTTTTGTTTGTTTTGTTAGATTAACAAATGTTTAGTGTACAATTTCACACTTATTGATTGACTGGCATACACTATGGGTGAAAGAGCTTATGGATTACTAGTAAAATCATAACAGTCGGTTACAAATAAAATTAGAATGATATTCACTGTCAAATTATTAAGTCTGTGTTAGATTCCTTCAAAAAAGTCATTCTCCTTAGAAAGCTACAGTATTTACTAAGAAAATGGGATATGCAACTAAAAATGACAAATAATAGCTATATTTTGTTTCTTGTTGGTATATAATACAACATATGTTCAGAATACAAATCTATATGAGCACAGGTAATTGTTCCCAGTCCTGGAAGGGGATGCTTTCCTTTCCATGTATAGATTTCTAAGGTAAGGTCTCTATGTATATTTCTTACTACACACACATAGCAAGCTTCCTAAAATAGTCTAAACTTCTAAAGACTTCCACATGTTTGTTGAGGGAATTTTAGATTATTTTAAAATTTTCTGTCATTATTTTATTAGTTTACATGTATGGGTATTTTACCTGCATGAATGTCTCTGCACTGTATGTATGCCTGGTGCCCATGGAAGAGAGAAGAGATCATTGAATCCCCTGGAACTGTAGTTACAGTTGTGAGTCACCATTTGGGGTACTGGAAATTTAACTTGGCTCCTTTGGAAGAGGAGTCAGTACCCTTAACTGCTGAGCCAACTCTCCAGCAATAAAATTCAGATTTAAGTAAATCTCTCTTTGAATTAATTTACTAAAAACAGTAAAACAATTTCAAATCCAACCCTATTAACTTGTAGTTACAAGTTGGGAAAAGGGTAGAAAATGAAAATTACAAAGTTTACCAAGTTGAAATAACTGATTTTTAAACACTGGAAGCTGAGCAAAGACATCCCAGCACGAATGGTAGTCATTATTGTAAAAAGTATAATGTAAAAAGAACTTGTTCGACTAGTAATAAATCTAAAGTTATTTATTTTTGGAAGATTATAGATTATGCTTAGAACTGCATAAAGTAGTTCTGAAATAATAATAAAACCATATTTGGTTTTATACCCTCAAGAAAGTTGCAGCAAAGAAAATTTTAACCATAAAATGCAGCCGCTCTTATTGCTGCTAGGGGTATTATAAAGCAATAGTTGGTGAGTTGTAAGAATGAGGGGATGAATTTCATTTTTTGTGATGTGAAGATGGTGTGTGTGTGCGTGCAAGTGTGAGAGAGAACAAGAGAGACCATGAGAGAGAAGGAGGGATAGAGTCAGAGGATTAATTTATATGTCTTTATTCTTAGAAAGAAGAACAACAAACAGTTGTAAAATTTTTGTACAAAAGTACTTTCCCTGTTGCTTTTCTGGGGGTAATTTGGTGATTCATCACAGTCAAGACACTGAAATAAGCATAGAACAGAAGAAGAAGGGACTGAGACAAGAATCTTGCCATGGGTTTGTGTAGCCTGAAACCCTGGGCACAGTGTGATTTTTCTCTGGGAATGATTTTCTCCATGGTATGTGAGAGCCAAAAGTTGTTCAAGGCCTCAAACTATTGATCAATCACCAATAACAAAGCAGAAAAAAATGCTCAGGGCAGCTCCAGATTGTAGGGAATATTCAATCCTCAAGTATTTATCTAAATCTTTCCTTACTTCCCATATTTCATAAAAATTTAAGTCATATACATTTGCTTAGTTAAAATGTAGTTACTTCCATATAGCTGATAGAAAATGCATGTGCAAAATGTATTTGACAGAACAAGTAAGATGTTTCAGTGGTAAAGACTATGTGTTGGTATAAAAGAAAATGGCCTCCCAGAGAGAGAGAGGCACTATTAGGAGTTGTGGCTTTGTTGGAGCAGCTGTGGTCTTGTGGGAGGAATTATATCACTGTGGAGGGGCGCTTTGAAGGTTTATATATGCTCAAGCCACACCCAATGAGAAAGTATACTTCCTGTTGCCTGCACACCAACTTGTAAAATCTTCTCCAGTACCATGACGACAGTGGACTAAACCTGTGAAACTGTAAGCTGCCACCTCAATTAAATGTTTTCCTTTAGAAGATTTGCCGTGGTCATGGTGCCTTTCACAGCAATAGAAACACTATTGTAAGTGTCAGCGTGAGTTCAGACTGTTGACATCCACATAAAATTCCTATGCAGAGGCATATAACCCCACCTATCGAGGGAGGGGCAGGCAGATCTCTGAAGCGTACTGCCCTGTCAATCAGGCCTAAATGGTACAGCAGAAAAACTATCTCAAGAGGTAATGTAGAGAGTGCTGAGGAACATACCCCAAAGTTGACCTCTGTCCCCATCTATACTTATGTACCCACACATAGGCATGCACACAAAATGGAACATATGTACACCCATGATATCCACCCCCATAGCTACTCCTGAAGCTATCAGGATTCATCTCCATATGGTGGATTAAACACCTGTCTGAGGAGGATTTTTCCATGGACAGTCACTGTTAAATATGGGAAGACTTGCCATATGTATTAAATGTATTGTTAAAGTCAAATTGATAATAATTATTCTCAATTATTTTAAGATTCCTTTAAAACAAAGTACACTTCAAAGTTTTGACTTCCTTGTAAAAATATTTTATTTTACAAATAAATATTATTGGACGTGAAATAACATGGTAAACATCACACTTTTGTAAAATCGAGATCCAGTCAAGTTTGCATCGTGAGTTCTTTATCCTATGACACTGTGGATGGGTTCTTGAGATTCTGTAGCACCCGTTGTCATCAGTTGTAAAATGTGATATTTTGAGCTTATATAGTTAATATTTAAATAAGCTTTTAAATACCAATCGTTACAGTGGCCATAAATAATTCTTTTACTAATACTGGGTAAGGCTGGAGAAATAGCACAGTGGTAAAGAGTACTGGCTGCTCGTCCAGAAGACCTGGCTTATAATTTCAGCACAGACATGATAGTTTACAGCTTCTCCATTTCTAGGTCAGGCATCCTCTTCTGCCCCCATGTATGTGTCATATGTGGTGCACAGGCATACATGCAAGTTGAATATGCACACACATACAATTTAAAAAATAATCAAATCCTTAAAAATAACATTGAATAAGTACCAACTATCATGAGCAAAAATTTCTGCAAAGAAATTCCCTAAAAATAAAAGATTGAGTGCACCAACAGAAAAGAAATTATCTAATTTCTGTGAGCTAGGCATCATAAACTAGTTCAGTGCTATTACTAAGGGATTTTTATGACACTTCAGAATTACTCTAATCACTGATAAATGAGCCCCACACTTCACAAACCTTTAAGGGCACAGTGTGAATCTCTGGGGGTGTATCCTGACAGGACAGCCTTGTGTATCATTGTTATTGGGGGCAGCCGGGAAGTAGCACTGCGGGAAGATGGGGATGCTTACCTTCAGTCAGAGAAGTAGGAGGATGCTATGTCAGTGAACATGGTTACTGTGTTATTTCTTTCTTTCACCACATTCTCATCTCGTGACTTTACAGACAATCTTGACATCGAGAGGATGTGAGGTTGAAGTTGGTCACGCAATATGAAATACCTGTTTATGTATTTGATTTCAAACGGTGCACTAATAATGGCATTAAAACAATGAGAGTTAAATATACCTGTCACCAAGGATCAGCTTTATTTAAACGACTATTATTTGTAGATGAATTTAAAACATTGGATGTTTTTCTCTGTGCAGATGTTTATTTTTATTTTCAATTAATCAATGTTTTGAGCTCAGAATCTGGTGGCATTCACCTTGTTACTATATCCTCTTCCCTCCTTACGAGTTTTGAACAGTTTAGGTTTCTATGACCTTTAAAGATCTAACAGTATTTGAGGAAAATAAAAATGTTCTTGGCAAGCTGCCAGCTTCATGTCACTATTTTCTGCACTTTTGCTCTTGACTCTCACAGGTCATTTGCACTTTCTGAGCAACAATAAAAGTAATGAAAACATCCATAATGCAAGCATTTTATAGACTTACTTCCTGGGGTGATCTCCACATTTTGGTTTTACTTTCTATCCCAGAGGGGGTCAATAATTCATACATCTTCTATAAACATTCTTTCACTTGTCGAAGAACTATTATGCTTTGTGAATAAAAGATGCTTAATCTAAGCTTGCACCTTGAGGCATGTATGTGTATGGAAGGAGTTTTTGAGAAGAGAGAGAATTTCAATGCAGTAGTATGTCTAGCTTCCTATAGCTTTAATCTTCCTCTGCTTCTCACCGTCACACGCATCTTCCCAGAGCAGCCAGGCTTCCATCCACACTGTTGTTTACTTAAGTTCCGTGCTGTGTCCAAGATCTGCTCAAGGTGGGGTTATGTCCTGACACCTTTCCAGTAGGATACTCAGATTGTTGCTAGGTACCGAGAGCCTTCAAGAGTACCAACATCAACATCATTTCCCAGCTGAAAGTATTGCAGGGCTGGCTCAATGGCTACCATCACCATTCTTGTGGGCAATAATCTTCTATGGGTATTAGTATATTAACACTGGGGTGAGATACAGAACAGTTACTGAATTCTAAATGTCTTGAGACCAGGATTAGAGGCTCATCAGTTTCCTCCGCAAGTTGAGATCTAATTTTAAGAAGAAAAAAAAAAACACAGCATCTGGTTACATAAACACATATTTAGATCATTTGACATTGAAAATTGTTATGTAAATTTCCTTTTTCCGTTCCACTTTGGACTTGAGAGCAGAGGTACATTATTTCATTTATCCATTTCACAGAAAGAAATGAATTCTGATTAGAAAATACATCATAAATTTAAAAAATGTTTTTAACAAATGCAAGCATAGTTTTTATTTTTAGTTTTTATTAATTAATGAATGAATTCTTTATGCATATGTTAAAAGTGTTTTGAGGAGCTCGAGAGTTGGTTCAGCAGCTAAGAGCACTTATTGCTCAGTTGCCAGCACTTTTATCAGAAGGCACTCAACATTCATCCCTCCATGTCCAGGGGAATTAATACCTCTGGCCTCTTTGGGCACCTGCATTCATGTCCGTGTGTGTGCCAAGGTACACACACCATTAAAAATAATACAGTCAAAAAGTTAAAAGTACTTCAAACACACTGATTATATATACCTGGCTTAGAATATGATCAACTATATATGACAGAAGTATTGAAGGAAAATTAAAGGACTTCAAAATGCTGCCTAGAAAAAAATATCACAAACTGAAATCAGGAGATGGACTGTTTTAATGAGATCAGGGACACCAGACATTGCAAAGATAAGCTGAGACAACCTTGAGGTTCAACAGAGAAGAGTGATAAGAATGACCTCTGGATAAATGAAAAGACAGAGCAGGAGAAAATGAATCCAGCATCTTCAGAACAGTTCCCTGAAGCCATGACTGCAGAAATTGAGATCAAAATGATTGGATTCCACCCCTGATAGACAAGAACACACCAAACCACATGCTTTACTGGGGGAAAAAATTAGACTCTTACTGTCTAGCAGTGTTTAATGACTCTGGAATTCTAGTTTATTTTTGACACTTAGAAAAACCCTAGCAATTAACATTTCTCCTTCTGTCAATCTGAGAGCAAAATTTGTATAATGTTTTAGTGCAGATATTAAAGGTACTTAAGAAGGCTCTGTTCTTAGAACCAAAAGTTCTGTAATTGTTCAAATTCACCCTCTATTAATAATCCAGACAAGTTACTCATATGAAAAAAAACCTTGATTTTCAACTCTAAAAATGATAATATTTTTTGTTGACCCATTCCTATTTTCTAATTAAATATTTTATTTTAGGAATAATTTAGGCAGCTGAGATGATATATCTGTCAGATGTTCAGTGCATGCCACACATGGAGATCTGGGTTTTTATTTCCAGCAACTGTATAAAAGCGTAACATGATGACACTCATGGAGATGGTCACAGACAAGGGGATGCCCCAGTCTGTCTGTCCAGACAGTTTAGTTGAGTCAGTAAGCTCCAGGTTTGGCGAGAAGCCCTGTCTCAGCTGATATTCACCTGTGCCATCCATATGTATATGCATATACTTGTGTGGGTACCCCACACACAAATATAAATGCAGATACACATGAGCACACGTATGTATGAAACACAGAGAAATAAAATTCTAGCTTTAAATTAGCTAGACTAATAGTACAGATAGTTCTCATGTATTCTCAAATGACCTCGCTTTTTATTAACACCTTAAAGTAGTTAGGTGCCTCTATAACCGTTAAAGTACCCAAGTTGATACAGTACTTTTAGTTTTATTTACATAACATTAATTTTTATTTAATAAAAATTTTCCTACCAGGATCTGCTCCAGAATTCAGCATTACTTATAGTCATTAGATCTCCATAGGTTCCCCTTTGAGGTAATGACAGTTTCTTAAATCTTCCATGAATTTTATCATCTTGCCAAGATTACAGATTATTGCTCATATATTGTTCTAAAATATTTCTCAATGGGATTTGCTGAATTTTTTTCCAATTATATAAGGGATATGTGGTTTTGAAGTAATAATGGGGAAACAAAAGAAGGATATTTTTCCTGTCATATCATGTCAAGGGCATGTATTGTCAGACAGAGTCAACACGGTGGTGTGTACCTTCAACATTGGGCTGAGTGGTGCTTGTTCTTCAGGCCTTCCTTGTAAGATTAGTTTTCTTTCTTTCTTACTAGCTTATAGTCTTTGAATGGAAGTCATTGTACACAATCAAGTTTTGGGGTGTGGTTATTAATAGTCTATGTACAGAACTATACCTATTTTATGAGATTTTGGGGTTATGTATATGAAATTCTTAAAATATAATATCACAAAATTGACTATTGTTAATGCTAATTATAATAGTAATAGTATCATGTGCATTCTGGGAATTCTATTTAATCAAGTCCTCTTCAAAAATAACTGACAGCTATTTCATAAAGCTGAGGGAACAGATGAGGTGAGCAAAATGGAATTTTAATGAAAGAAACGGCAATTTCCCTACAGAACAGCTCTATCAGAGCTGTCTTTCCCACTGCTTACCATGCGTCTTAATTAATTCACAGGCTCACATAATTATTGTTCAAATCTACTTGCTCGTTTGTTAGCAATTCTTTTTCAAATCTATTTGACATGAGTCAAATAAATCAAGTTAGATAATTTGCATTATTATTCTACTCCATTTTTCCTCTGTTAGTATATCATTATCACTAAAGTATAAAAACTAGGTATTATCAGGAGAATTTTAAGCTGATTTACTTTTTATTATGTACTGAACTATATTGTGAGAATAAGTTAAATTTTTGATAAAACATTAATTATCTGAATTCTTTCTGTTTAGTTAAATTTCAGTTACGTGTATATTATGCTGTTAATCAGAAATATACTTTTTCTGATATTTTATTATAAATGTTATCTGAATTTTTGCTTGTATCTTCATTTGTGTTGTGAAAACAAAATGTATGTATATATGTATGTATGTACTGATGGATGGATGGATATTTCTTTCTTTGTGTTTCATATAGAATATTTTATAAAGCTAAGGAATAAATTACAATAAGAAATAAAATGTGTTTTCCATTTCAAAGTTGTAGCTGTATGTGATAATGAAAACCTGCTGATTAACTGTAGGGATTTCACAATCAGGTAGAGATCTCTCTTTGTCTACTGGGATAACAAGCACCATCAACTGGAAACTGAGTATGGAAGAGAGATTAGTACAACAAACCTCATGAAGCTACTTACAACTTAAAAGAAAGTAAAAGAAAAATAGCCAGGTGGTAATGGCACACACCTTAAATCCCATCACTCAGGAGGCAGGCAGATCTCTGTGAGTTTGAGGCCAGCCTGGTTTACAAGAGCTAGTTCCAGGACAGGCCCCAAAGCTACAGAGAAACCCTGTCTTGAAAAAAAAAAAAAAGAAGGTAACAAAAATGGATAGAATATGAAAATTGACTGAAGAATTACAGTTACTGAGGGCTGCTTATCTTAGTTGTGTTTAATATGAATTTTAAGATATGGAGCATTTTATAATTTTTCAGGTGGTTTCATCTATATTTTATATAGGATACCTATTGTTGGTGATTATAACACCATCGATTCAGTAGTTGTGATTCTTTTCTCATTTTCTAAGGAAAAAATAAATTGTTCGTATTTGATTAAGTGGAACAAAGCTGAAACTAATAATTGTCTCACATTCACCTATTAGCGTGATTTATTTAAACATATGAAAATTCTGGAAAATTTAATTTACTGAATATTAACACTTGAAGAGAAGAGAGAGAGACTTATAACATCAAGTACTCAGAACTAAAATGTAAGAAAGACATGATACTTGTGCCCAGTTAATTTTAGAAAACCATTATAATCTAGTATGATTTATCTACCTGAAGTTCTTGTGATTTCTGACTAGAAAGCTACTATGTTTTGGTGATTTCTGGAAATTGGCTGCTGGAAATGGAATAGAATCTTATGAGTCAGAAGTGCTGTGAGCACTTAGACTATACATATAGGACACATACAAAAACCCAGGACCATTTGGACATGATGTAGAAGTTCTCAAAACCTAGAATGTGTTTGAGTGGTGAGAAAATAACAGAGGTAGTTGATACACAGACAGACAGGATGACTCGAGATAGATTTTTTTTTTTGCCTATACAATTTTACTGCTAATGCTCACAAATATTGGCAATATAAAAAAAAAATGCAACCGTTATACAAAAGCCATGTTGGAAAGGAAAAACTGCTTCAAGGACAAAACTGTACATATGATTTTCTAGCTGGGCTGTTTCGTTGTAGCTCTTAGACATACTTGGTACGGTTGTAGCTGTCCACTCTCTCCCACCACTCTTAGACATACTTGGTACAGTTCTAGCTGTCCACTCTCCCACCACTCTTAGACATACTTGGTACAGTTGTAGCTGTCCACTCTCTCCCACCACTCTTTTCTCAGAAAGCTTCCCTTTGTGGGCAACCTTGACTTCTTTGTGTTGGCTCCCTGACCTTTTGGCTTGCCCTCTCTCCAGAGCCACTTACTGCAGAAGGTATTCGCCTGGGAAGAAATAGTACCTCCAAAACCTCCTTGCTTAGTCAAGGAGGAAGCCTTCCTCATCTTTTAGCCAGTACGATGTGGCTTTTGTTACTGTATTCCTCCTGGTGATAACGTCCTTCCTAAAGAAGGATGCTGAAATGAGGACTTCATCCCGGAAGTCAGGAAGAACAACATGTGTAGATATGAGGGAACGCATCAATTCCTTGGGCTAGGGGACTGCGCATAGGCATGTTCCCACGCAGATGTTCACAGTTTGCTTCCTTGGGTCTGCCGTCACCTGCTTTAGTTCACCTTTTGTGAAGCTTTTGCTAGGTCTAAAGCTGGGTATAGAAGAGTTAAGGACACTGGCAGTTATTCACCATCCCAGCAGAGAGCCTTTTTCATTGGGCCAAAATCTATTATATTCATTCTTGCCTTTCTGACTTTGAAATTTAAGTTTTTTTTCTTGTTCTTCCTACTCTCCATCAATTATGATTCATTTCTGTCCATTCTTACTTCCCCTTATCTAGCATGGCATACTGAATGACATTTTACACGCACTGCAGCTTCCCTTCTTTTGTATCTGCTGACTTAATATGCATTTGCCTATGATGTTTACTCTTGCTTCTTTGGTGAAAGCCGAAAACGGCCTCAGGCATGCTTCTTCATGAGTGAAACTTCGATACACCTCTTGCTGGTTAATTTAAGTAGCTGTTTTAGTACAAAGCCCCCTTTTTTCTTTAATGATTAGTCTTACTCTAGATAAGAGATTTTTACTGAAAAGGAAACAAATAGAATTGCTGATTAAATTTCCCCCAATTACTACTTTAAATCTCCTGTATTGGCCATGGAGTTGTAAACTGTATTGTAGGTAGGAATCATGTTAAATAAGCTTGTCCTATGTAGCACCATTTTACCTCTACCCAGAGGATATCTCCATTTCCTAGTGCACACTTTAAGCAAGGATTTCAATGAATTCAGCTTAGTTCACATTTTTGATTCTACATTCATTTCTTATTCCAAACTGGTATACTGTTTAATCTGTTCAGTTATCATTTCCATACAAGGAGGCACACATAATATGTGCATTTGTATGGTGGATGCAGGAGGGGCAGGCGTTCACTGTCATTCTCTACTATATAGCAAATTTAAGGCGATCCTGGGCTAAGAGACACTATCTCAAAAAAATAAAAGAAGTTCTGTGTTGAATTTGTATGCCACTTATTTCCATGCATGTGAATATTTGTTGTCTTATATTTATACAAGTTCCTATAATTCTCTCTGATATTTAATATGATAAAGTTATTTGCTTGTTCATAGGATCATTAATTTTGTATTGTATAGTGTAAATGATTTTTTTTGTTATGGTATTTTGAGATGGCATTTCTCTGTTTGTCCTAGAAGTTACCATGTAGACCAGTTTTGAACTCAGAGAACCACCTTCCTCTAACTCTTGAGTGCTTGGATTAAAGGTGTGTCCCACCGCTGCCTAGTCAACCTCATTTTTTATGCTATTGTTTTGTTTCCCTTTTTGTTGCTGTTGTAGAGTTTGAGGTACAGATGGATGAAATTGTTATGGTTTTCTGTTAAAGTAGCCTAAACTTTACCTTGTACAGCATTCTAGTTATTTCACCCCATTTCACATGTGTGAGTGAGTGAACATGTGTGTGTGTGAGTGAGTGTGTTTGGCAAGAATAAAACCCAGGTTAGTGCCTTAGTGTGGTGTTGGTTATAGTATGGGAACTTTAAAAAGTTACCAAGCTTCAACGATAGATATCTCTTCTGCACATTCCACTCCTCTAACCATCAGTTTTAATTCAGTTTGAGTGTGGCGCCCAAGCTATAGTACTTTTCCAAGTTGATTTGCTAATTTAAATGCATATTTCTTTTTGAGATGTTTGGATGCCTAACCACTGTTGGAAGAGAGAGCAGGAGGCATTATTTTCTATCCCGTTGATTTTTTCTGTCAATTTTCTCTTCTGGTAGAATTTCTCTAGGAAGAAGACAGAGAATACCCAAGACCAGCTCATGTGGTAGGAGAATAATGGCTGTCACTTGTTTACATGCACTTAGTGCCTTATCATATTTCTGAAATTCATATAACAATTTATGTTTTTAAGGAATGGAGGAATCTCCAAATGACATGAGTAAAAGTGCCTGACAATACAAAGCATTCCTATAGAATATTCATTCTTGAATTATCTCCACAAAATTCTATTTAAAATCTTATGATATGTCATGAAATTAACTCCCATTGAGTTAAGCACAGTCTTCTGCTCTGTTTTTTGAATCTTCCAGAGATGCATGTTAGTAACATGAATATGATGGATTATTCCCTGAACTAAACCATCAGAGTATGGCTTTGAGTTTCTTGGAGATGTTTAACATTTTCATTCTCCGTTAGTTGATTGTTGCTATTCTTTGTGTCGAGAAAAAGAAGGTTCCTTTGATTCTCTTTTTGATCCTGTAATAGTTTCAATAAAAGGATATCCATTCTGTTTCGAGGCACACATTAAAGAACAAAGCACACTCAGATTGAGACTGAATTTGATGAACAAAATTCAAGGAATTATAATTTCTACCTTCTGTTAAGCAATATTTTGTACATTCATATTTTAGATATAGCTGAACAATGCAATTTGATGGGTTTATTGACTTCTGTGTAAAAGAAACATTATTCTGAATAAGCTTTAGCAAGTGTCTCTTAACAGAATGGATTTTATGACTAACAACAGACATAAAGTCCTCCTTTTATTCTTCTCTATGGAAAACAGGCCTCTGTTTTCAGTCATTAGTGCATGGCTAACTCATTGGCAGATACTATTCTGGGTTCATAAAACCTCTATAACTTCCACTATTTATTGATGTTAGAGTTAGTCTAGTCCATATTTCTCTTTCAGTAGATCTTTGTAGGAATTTCTTTATGTCAGAATGCTGTTCTACTAAACCCATAAATTTGTTTTTAAACATCGTGCTAGTGGATCCCAACCATGAAGGCTTTCACCCAATCACCTAGTCCTTTTAACATCACCATACTGATGATTATCCTCCAACACATGACCCTGAAGAGAATGAATAATCTTCAAATCATGAAATAGAACTTAAATGTTCAACTTTGTATCTAAATTGGCTTTGGACCATTATCAGTTCTTTGATTATCGCATTGTGACTTGAGGTGAAGCTACTGCACCTTAGCTCGTAGTTTACCTTTTAGTTAGCAGGTACAAAACGGTGTTTTGGAATCTTTTACCTAGACTGTTTTCTTTGTACAATAACAGCAAGGGCTGTTTTCAGCCTTGATTTATAGATGGATGTGTTAACAAATTATTCCTTTCTTTTCTCCCTTTCTCTTCTATTAGAAAAGAAGAATGAAGTTGAAAATTAACTAATTCTGTTTTATCCCCTAAGCAATTTATGTGGCAAAATGATATAGGTTTAATAAGAATAACTTTTCAAATTTATTTTGTCAATTTGATTTTATTCACACGGTGCTCCCCACTGGTGTACTTTGATAATGTGCATCATCTCTCCCCAAATTACAACTTGCTAATCTTACGTCGTTTTTGTCTTTCATTTCCCCACCATGTGACATCATTGAATACCACTTCTGCTGGACACAGTATATTAGTAACCACTTAGGCCCAAAATGTTATGAATGCAGCAATCCGGTAGAGCCATGATAGACGCATTTTAGTTGACTCTCCTAAGAGTACTTCAAATTTTCCTTCATCTTACAAGTTTCTCATATTCCTCATGTTGTGACTATCATGACACATCTAAGCCTATTAAAGCTTTTCTGACTTCCTGTAAAGCAGTTTCAACGGTAAAGTTTTCTATCTGCCCTCACCAAAGAGGCTTCCTGAGAAAGACATGCTCATCTATCAAAATACTATAGTACCGTTATTTATAGAATTGTTGCATTATTTATATGCATTAGTTTTATGCATTGCACATCCATACAACTGTCTACATAGAGTGTTTCATACATCAGGAACTCCAAGATCATCATTTTGTGACCTTGAAAATCCTCAGGATATTAATAATGAGGAATGTCTGTCTTATACAGTTGCAGGTCTTGAAATGAGGACAGCAGTTTATGGGAAAATCTCTAATACAAAAGCAAAAACTAAGTTTAATGTTGTTTCATTAAGTCTGAAGATAAATACTTAATTGTTATACCTAGGAATTTCATTTTTTATATATATTGAAAAGATATCAAAAAAAATATCTACACGGCCTTCGAAAATAATGATTAATAATAGTACTGTGTATTTCAAAGCTTTCTTTTGTATAGTTTTCTGTAATATAAAATGTTGAAGATAATTATTATATAAGGAAATTAATAGCCAAAGCTGTGAACATTTTGTCAAGTCCCTTAGATGTTCCCTGTCTTAATTTTCATGTTTGACTGCATAGGGCTTTGGTTAGAACCAATCCAAACAGTGATTATAAAATTCTTAAAACAGTGCATGATTCATTAAAAAAATGTTCAAGACCTCTTAGAATAAAGATTATTAGAAAAATTGGTACAATAACTCTGTCTTCATCTACTGGTTATGAAGGAAAGGACATGATTATGGTGCCACGAGGACACGTGGAACTGTTGTTTTCATTTGACCACACATCTTCCAGTAGTGTTTGAGACATAAGCCTCAGAGTTGGAGGTGGCTTCCATATGTAGATCCATTGATGCGTTTCAGTCATAACTAAGACTGCAAGTAAAACTGTGATGAGATTTGAGGAGTTTAAGTTTTTTCTAAGTTTCCTATTTTTATACAATGATAGCCTGGCCTATTTTCCTTACTTGGTTTGTGAAAGGGTATCTTAGCAAACAATTCCTTTCTTGACTCCTAAAGCCTGGCCTATTTTCCTTACTTGGCTTGTGAAAGGGTATCTTAGCAAACCATTCCTTTTTTGACTCCTAAATTGAAAATATATAAGTAAAACTTAGATGTATTTTAAAATTGTATAGACTATAATAACATTATGATTTTATGTTTTCTTATCAGAAACTTTTATTGGAGTAATTTTATTGGCACGTTCATCCCTCAGAAGAGAAATTTCGCTGTTTAGAAGCCTGATTTTGTAGCTGAGATTTCAGAGAGTACAATGCTGGCTTCAATCGAGAGAATCATTTGGGGGACAGTGACAATCACATATTGTGAGCAAATGGAATATCATCCACTTAATGTTAAAGGTTCTTTGCTAAGACTTTTTAGAAAGTTCAAAAAATAATATTTCTAGAGTAATTTATAACTTGGTGATGAAACAATAAGTTACAGCTGTCTCATGAATGTGCACTTTCCCTTGAGGTGACATTTGGTTTAAATAAATGACCATAAGAAGGAAATTCTAACAGTCCAAAATGTTGAGCTCCACACTATCTTCAGCAGGCATCGCAGCGGTTGTTACCTAGAGAGCAGTTCATTATTCATCTCTAGGAGAAGTTGCCCAAATCAAACAAAGATACTCTGGCATTTTAAAATCATTTTAACACATACATGCACTCACGCACACACACATATGAATGTACATGCATGCACAAGGGCATGCACACACACACGCACGCACACACACACACACACACACACACACACACACACACACACACACACAAAGTCCCTGCTTATTAAATGATTCTCCTCTTCATTGAAGGATCTGGGCCCTCTTCCAAATATTAGCATAAAAACCCCTGCATCAGCAGAAAGCAAGAAAATATTTAATGTATTCCAAAACAAATTTGAGTATTCTTGACCCAGCTATAATTTTAAGTTTTTGCTATCTCATTTTTTCTTATTCCCAAATTCTACTGCAGCATTTTCCAAGTGGAATCATGCTAATTGGAAACAACATTAGGATAACATATATGGCATGAATTCAATGTTTTCAGTGTTATGAACGGCCAGGGCTTCTGTCAAAATAATTGCTAATAGAGCCATGGAGGGGGTGAAGTCAGGACCTGTGGGTTTTTTGTCAGTCTATTGCATCCTCAGTAATATTTCAACTTTCTGCTGGCCACAAATAAGAATGGAGATCTCAGTGAAACACATCTATCCCATCAAATGCCTTCCTAAGTCAGACTAGACAAACTGCGGTATTCTTTGGTACTTAATCCAAATACCAAGTCTCAACAGCCTTTATGATCTTGGGGATACTTTTATCTTTCTAGTCTATAATTTACTGACATGGTAACATTCATTCTGTGTCATTTTCTATAAACTTAATGTCAAGGTTGATGGTAGGATAAATGACTTGTTGAGAGCACTATGTTTTCATTCTCCAGAGTGTAACATCCTGAAAAATCATTTGTTAGTCTATTGACTCTTGACTGTTGAGATCAGAGAGCATTTGTTTATAGGTGGTCTTAAGACATATATCACATGTTTTGCTATCACAGATGACTATCTAGTCAAAGCAAGAAGACAACCCACAGAATTTCCGACTAACAATGTGAACAAATTGCCATCATTTACAACATTTTATTTTCCTGATGTAGCAAAGCTAGGATTAACTGCTCCCTACTAGTTAACTTGAGACCAACTACAATGAAATTTTTTCAGTCATATACTTAAACTTAGGATTTTATTGCTATGATTCTCATTGCTCAAGATGAAATTGTACACTTAAAATCTAGGAGTGCTATTTTAGTTCAAAATGATTCAAACCATCAGTTTAGGCTGGCATGTGGCATTCAGATGAAGAGTTCTCTGTGCCTGCATGGAATTTAAATAGTAGTGTACTTCTGCGGTCCTTTTGCCTCTGCAATTTATGAATCCTCGTTTTAAAGTTCTGTGGCCAGTGGGCTGGGCTGTAGGTGTTTGCATTGCTGTGTTCACATAAGGAGAACATTCAGAACTTTGTAGAAAATATTATTTGGCTTAAAATATCTCCCTGAACACTACAATTAATGCCTGAATATAAATATAGGAATATTGTTGATAACTCTTTGATAACCAATCTAGAAAATTGTCTAAAACTTCTGCCTCAGAATCATAAATAATTTGCAAATTCAGTGATAGATGAAGATTTTATACATAAATATAGCTAATAAAATTATGTATTCTAGCTTTCATTATTCATTAGATATATATTTTTTAAATCTAATGTATGACTTCTTTTCATGATCTTATTATTATCCAGTTTTTATATTGGATTATTTTATCCAAACACTGAAGTATTACATATGTTGCCTCATGCCTTAATTTAACACTGTTCAGTTCCTAATGGCACTGGATTTGAAATGTTCACACATTTGTTCATATTTCAGTAAAATTTATTTTCAATTCCTAAGATTGAATCTTTAGCAATAAATGTTTGAGGTTTCCAGGATGAGGCAACTCTCTGTTACTACAGTGACTAACAGAGAAGTTGTAAACTACTCATTATCTTCAAAAACAAAAGCCAAAATCAAAACAGCAAGAACAAATAAACCATGCCCCCAAAACAAAACAAATGACAACAAGAAAAAAGGAACAAAAGTAGCACAAAAGTCTATGTTTTTCAATATTGTAAAATATATTTCTGTTTTCCGAAGTTTTATAGTACAGTTGATAACATATATCCCTTCTTTTATAAAAATTGATTTTATGTCATACCATTATACTTCTCATAACAGTCAAAAGTGATAGAATTAACAGTAGTCTTTTAATGTTTTTATTTTGAATTTAAATAAGTCTTATTCTTTTCTCATTAAGACATTTGTGTAGAGCATGTACAGTTTTTGAGTCATTATTCCAAATTCAAGAGATGCAATGTCTTTATTGTTCTTGCTTTCAGAGCCGAACAGTCCAGTAGTGAAAAAGTAATTATGAGTTAGGCAGAAAAATCACCCAAACAAGAGGATTGTAGAGTTCCTCCGTGAGTGTAGATTTGAAAGAGAACATCTTTACCAAGATTTGCAAATCGTTTATTTATTTATTTATTTATTTATTTATTTTTCTGTAGGATAAGTGTGTCAAGTGTTCAATATTCAGAAAGAGAACCCATGAAACTGTAGAAAAGCAAAACAGCATGCTAAATAAGTATATTGGGGCTTTGAGGAATTCAAGAGTACTCATTCAGGAAATATATGTATGATAAAAGGAGGAAATGGAGAACAAAGAAGTACGTATACATATTATGGTCAGTTAATTTCAACAAAGATGCTTAAAACATATAATGAGGAAAGGACATTCTTTGGTAAATCGTGTAAGAAAATTTCATATCTATGTCTATAAAATCCACATAGATCTTTGACATCATTGAAATAAATCAGCTCAATTGAAGCTTTAAACATACTGTGTGAAATAATAAGAAAGTAATAGAAAACATAAGAAAAATCTCCAGGTGTTGATCTAAGTAAAGAGCTTTTTTCTGTGACCCCTTTAGCACAATAACTAAGAAAAATATAATCAACAGGGATAAAAATAAATGTTGCAAAGTCAAAGAAACAAGATATAGAATGTGGAAATGGTGTGGGAGGTCCTTCTGTCTATGTGTTGCTTTTTTGGTTAATGAATAAAGAAACTGCCTTGGCCTGTTGATAGGGCAGAACTTAGGTAGGTGGGGAAGACAGAACTGAATGCTGGGAGGAAGAAGGAGGAGTCAAGGGATGCTATGGATCTGTGGCTGGAGGTAGACGTGCTGAAACTTTGCTGGTAGGCCATGAATTCATGGTGATACACAGATTAATAGAAATGAGTTAAATTAAGATGTAAGAGTTAGCCAATAAGAAGCTAGAGCTAATTGGGCCAAGCATTGATTTATGGAATACAGTTTCTTTGTGATTATTTCGGTTCTGGGCAGCCAGGATGAACAAGCAGGCCTTCTGCAATATGGAGACAACCGCAGATGTTTGAAAATGTCTTCAAACCAGATGTTGTATAACAAGTTGGTATCTCAGATATATGTGGAAATAAAGCAGCTCTTTAACAAGTAAAGAAATACCTCTGTTTACAGGTGAGAGAAGGGGTTGTATGGACTTTTGACTAGAATACTCAAGGCCCTGTGTTCAACCTCTAGCACAAGGCCTAAATACACATTTCTCTCTCTCTCTCTCTCTCTCTCTCTTTTGGTTTTTCGAGACAGGGTTTCTCTGTGGCTTTGGAGCCTGTCCTGGAACTAGCTCTGTAGACCAGGATGGTCTCAAACTCACAGAGATCCGCCTGCCTCTGCCTAGCAAGTGCTGGGATTAAAGGCGTGCACCACCACCACCTGGCCTAAATACACATTTTCTCAAGAGCTACGTGAGAAAATGCTAAATATCACCAGTCATCAAGGAACTATAAATAAATATATAATGTGAAATCCATTATGGAAAGGAAAAGGAAATGACAAGTGTCAGTGAAGCTATATGTAAAGAGTACATACCCTGGCATACTGTTAGTGTGAATGTAAATTAATTACTTCAATAATTATGGCAAAAGTTAAGTTATATTTTAAAAATTTGAATCTAAAAATCTCATATAATTGTTGGAGGAGGCCACTTATTCATCTTGGCCAACCAGAACCGAAATAATTACACAGAAACTGTATTAATTAAATCACTGCTTGGTCCATTAGCTCTAGCTTCTTATTGGATAACTCTTACATCTTAATTTAACCCATTTCTATTAATCTGTGAATTGCCATATGGCAGTGACTTACTGGGTAAAGTTCACAGCATCTATCTCCTGTGGCTCCATGACATCTATCTGACTCCACCTCCTTTCTCCCAGCATTCAGTTTAGACTTCCCCACCTGGCTCTGTTCTGTCTGATCAGGCCAAGGCAGTTTCTTTATTCATTAACTAATAAAAGCAACACAGAGAGAAGGACTTCCCACACCATATAATCTATCAATCTAAATTTTGATCATGGTTCCAAATGCAATGCAATCGAACTGTTGAAGATATCTGCACTTTTTTGTTCATGATAACACTATTTAAAATAGTCAAAGTATAGAATCAACTAAAATACATATCAGTTGATGCATGGTTTAAGCTGAGATGTTATGTATATCTAAATTCTATCTTTTGAAATAACATCCATCAACTAGAGGACATGATATTAGATGTAATTAACCAAACACAAGAAGACAAATACAAGCATCCTAACTACATGCAGTGAGAGGTGTCAGAAAATGTCATTGAAACAGATAAGATGTTAATACAAGGGGTCTATTGTGTATTATGAGGGCCAGAGTTAATAACATTGCATGTAGACTTTGAATCATTTGCATTGAAATACCTCTTAAAATGTGAGCTGGAACATATATTACTTGTGTTAGTCATTCCACAAGGTACATTTGATGTTCTTCAACATAGAAGTATATTTCTTCTCACTTAATCATAATCATAAAAGTAAATGAGAATTATTTTCTTCTTGATTTTGCCATGTTAAATGCTACCCAGGTAGTCTCAACACCTTCCAAAGAGTCACACATAGATTCATAGATCTGAAGGACATTATTAATACATCACTGTTGTTGGACACGAAAGTTAGCTCCAATGTATTAAAATAATTTCATGAAGAACCATTTTTTCTGGCAGTATTGTAATTTAGAATGAAGCTATGGTAATGAAAACTATTGTAAAATTATTTTTTCCTTTTCCATTAAAATATTGTGGTTTTAATTTGATTACAGTTCCTTTGTCCTTTGTAGCACTCAAGATCTTAGGAAAGATTTGATGGACATATACATTCAATGCTGTACATGTAATTTTTAAAAGTTTTAATTGACTTTGGTCATTGATCGTCATTTCATAAAACAAGCGAAATGAGCAAACATCTCAGAAATTCTGAAAAATGTATTATGGTAATCAGGGAACAGTGTGATGTTGGTCTTAATGCACAGCTATTCTTCACATTAAGACAAAGGTAGTGTTCAATTTATTGTATGAGAAAAGTCTAAATGCCTGAATGAGCTTATATTCAGTGTCACTGGCTATGTGCACGAGACAAGGGAGAGGGGCTAGCCTGAAGCCAGTCTTGTGCAGGGAAAACTAACTTTCAAACTAAATCATTTCCAGAATACAGGAATCCTCCCAGTTAATTTGAGTAAAATTGTTCTAACTCATATAGGAGAAAATATTGGGTGGAATTTGTACTTTAATTACCCCTTTGTAATGGAAAATGGTTAGCATTCAACCATTAGTCCTAATTGCATAGTATTTGAAAGAAGAAAATCACAAGTTACCACACTGCTCATAACTTGCCAACAGTCCCTTTGACTTTGCCTCCAACCCCTTCCTCTTTGAGCTCCAGGATTTTTATTGCCACACACAAAAACTTTCACAATTTCCCCTTTGATTGACAGTTCAATTTCTTCAAAAATATACAGATTCTATGTTATGTTGTTTTCTGATGACAAGATAATGTTGTGAACTGTTTTTCTCTACTCTTGACCATTAAAATTGAGCATCTTGAGTGAGCAGCTGGAGTTTCTCAGATACCTTGTGATAGCAGAATGGTTTTAAGGCATCATATGATGATAGAATTGTTGAGGATGCAGGAGAGAAATCAGGAGAAGTAGATCTGAATCAACTAAGTAAGTTTTATATAAAGAAACTTGTTTATAAAATATCCTCAAATATTTTAATTCATGTTTTAAGATGTGGAAGTAACAACTATTAGTTACTGTTACTATTTATTTAGGGAGCAAAAGACAATTACATTTCTTCCAAACAATACTTTTTTGTTTTTATTTTTTCATGAATTAGTAATAGCTGTGCATATGATTATGCTTAAATATTTCTAATTAAGAACTTGAATGATTTTGTAATCTAATGTGTCATTCACATCATAAGGACTATGTTTTTATTTGGCTTTTGCTCATTCGTTTTTCTTTATAATCTTTTGACTTCTTTAGAAAATGCAGAGAAGACATCAGCTATCATAGCATGCTTCACATATCCTTTATTTTGATGCTAAATAAACGTGATTCATATTTATTTTGATAGAAATACACTACAATGTTGAAAGTAAACTTCCATGTTTTTTTTTTGCTGACCACTTAAAATAGTAAACTACTCCAAAATTACAATAATCACTTTAAATTATTTTCAAATTCCCTTTTTACCACAGTATTGTCACTCGGTGTTACAATCTTAAGTATTTAAATTTATTACATAAATTATGCATGCATATGTGTTAAAATGGCTGACAGAAATAAAAATTCAAAGCATGTTGAATGATCACTGATATCTGGGCTTTCCCATACCATGTGGCATAGCGTCTTGGAGCATTGTTTGCCAAAAAAAAAAAAAAAAATGATGAAAAGAAGTGGAAGTTCATGACCGGTGCTCCCACTGACTGCACAGGGCAAGGAGGCTATGTGTACAGGGTATTGATGACATTAGAAACTCTCTTAATAAAGAGGGACATAGAAGGCTTCTGTGAAAACCCCTACTACCACCAACTCCACCCTTACACAGCCTAACTTGTAACAAAAAGCCTTCAAAGTGAACTCTTAAAAATTGGTGACTTCTGCTACAGGTATAGGTGGTCAAGGCCTCTCTTTCCTTTACAGGCTTGCCATCAGGAGTTTGACCATGCTCCAATGAGAATATGGGCAATACAAGTTGTGCTTTTTTTTTCTTCTTCCTCCTCTTTCTCCTCTTTCTTCTTTGCTCCTTCTTCTTTCTTTACTTCTTCTTGGGATTCACAAGGATTGTGGTGTCAATCTGAGAGGACTGGCAAGTAAGTGTGATCAGGATTCATGTTGTGAAATTCTCAAATTATCAATAAAAATATTATTAAAAATCAAAATATTTCCATATAAGCTTTCCCCATGTGCTTATATAAACATTTGGTGGTATTAGATTTACATTAAAGCTGTTGAAATATCAAAAAAGAAAAAAAGGAAAAGAAAGAAAGCAGAACTTCTTTTTGTGATAACTGTACCATATGCCAACTGGCTTTGCTGAAGATAATGAGAGTGCTTTCTGGAACAATTAATCACATTTAATTAATTTCAGTCTGCAAGGCTAGAGGAAGTGTGTGTTACTTGTTACTTTGCAGTTTGTCCTGCCGATTTCAAGTTGATTGATGCCTCATTTTTTTTGTTGTTGTTGAGATGGATATACTCTTTCATATGCTATGCTACTGATAGTAATTAATATGTACAATAAGTATACCAATTAATCCCAAAATATAGAACTGGTCATAAAAGTAGTGGCGTCTTCTCATGGTTCTGCAACAGTCATTTCCAGTTTTTTTTTTTAAACAAACTAACAGCACAAGCATATGTCATCATTAACAACCTCAACGTATTCAGCAAACATTTATCACCGTGCACACTCAGAGCCTTGGATTAAATTTAGAAAAGCTAAATGTATTCATATGAATTTACATCATTTAATTGATAGTTTTGTGGTACTGAGGAAAAAAAATCCTGTTGTCTCTGCCTTTCACTGCCCATTTGTAACGGGAGATAGAATAAAGTTTAAGGTGCCTGTTAAGTTGGACATTCTTTCAGAATTTCTATAGTTTTTATTGAAGATGATCTTATCTGGAAAATAAGGTTACAGAATTTCAGGTGGATTAACAATTAGCAGCAAGATTCTTATGCAATCATTTATACTTAATTTACATATTAAGTACATGTTAAATTTAATATTTTAATGCTATCTTAAGTATCATGTAATGCGAGAAACTATGAGAGAGACAAAGACTAAGGTTTGTAGAAGACGGGATGTGATCAGCTGTGACTTTTATGTCACAGTAAGTTACAACTGGCTACCCAAATGTCCTACTCAAGGAAAGTGCACACAACCTAAGTCTCAGGATCACACTTCTATACTCTGTTCATTTAAGGTGAGAATCTTTTCCATCATGATTCTGCCATAACCAGCTAATGTCATCGACATTTATTAATTAATGAGTAGTCACTGTGTGCCAAGAACCATGCTAAACATATTACATCTCCACACTCACACACATACACACACACACACACACACCAACCACTAGAGCATTAAGACCACATTACTAAGTTCTAAGTGGTAGATTCTGACTCTCTTTCCCATCTTCACATTCTGAAGTATACGCTTTCAACCTCTCCTTCCTAGTACATTTGAGCCGAAGAGGTCATGCAGTTTGATCAGACACTACTATGCTCAAGTCTAAGGAGTCTGAGGAGTTATGCTTGTAAAAGGTTTCCTGACTTTGAAAACAACATTTGCATATCTATTTATTTTCATTTGGGAATAAATTAACTTATATTTTAACACATTTCTCGTTATTTTGTATGTCAATGATTCTTAGCATTTCTATTCTGGAAGGATTGACAACCCCTCAAAAAGTAGAAGCTATTCACATAAGCAGAATTTCCTCTTGGTTAATGGGATTTAGATACCTTGAGGATCCTGCTTGGGTCATAGTTCAAGCACATCCAATTTGTTATTTGAGATCTATTTACTGACGTATAACTTCAGTAATGGTATAGATTTACTACTATGCTACTTTAAGAAAGACACTTAAATAAGAATGAGTAATAAAGTGCAGGACAATATATTTTGGGATTTGGAAACGCCTCCTAGCACCTTTTTCCTATTATACATCGACCTTTCTTTCCTGCCCTATTTTATAGCTGGTCCCCTTTATTGCATCACTGCAGTAAAAAGGACTGGCTCTAATTGTCTGTAAGGAAAGGTTAAAGACTAAGTCCAAGTTTCCTAGATTTGTCCTCATATCTTTTGATGGAAACAAAAGATCTACTTGGGTAAAAAGGGTCATGGCTAAAAAGTTAGTTAAACGATTAAATTAAAAGCAGCCACTATTAAAAAAAAAATGTTGGGCAGACACATGACACCCTGAGCCATTAGTGCAGAAAGAACTTGGATTCATCATTCCTCAGGCCAAGTCTCTTCCTGGAATTATGGCTCAGAAAAGTCAATGTGTTTTTCTGATTTATATTATGCCATAGTCCTGCCAGGCTTCTTTAACTTTTATTAAGTTTGCAAGTAAATATGGGTTCCACATTTTAGATCTGTGGCACACTCAAAGTATAGACTTTATGTAAAATTCAGACTACAGAATGACAGGGTCCAATAAATAAAATTAAGTAAATATCTTTCTATGTTTGTATCTGTATTGTGAGCATTATTTTCTTTCTGTTTTCTCATGGAGAGTATATTCTTTAGGAATATGTTTGATTTTGAATGAGAAAGTAAATTTAATTCTGAGAGAATAAAGTATCTACTTAATGATATGCTGAGTATCTTGTATTGATGGCTTCTTTTTCTGCACTTTTTAATTGAATCCTATTATTTTCAAGGGTTTAGCCCAAACTCATTGAAGTTGTGCATAATATATGTCAAATTACATCTCTGGCAATAAAAAAGAAGTAGTGAGATTTGATGCCAACTACAGAAACTTATCAAACAATTAAAACAACAACAAAAACAAAAACAAATAAACTTCCTAAAACCCCAAAGAACCAAGTGATTTGGTATACTGTACATTAAAGACTTTTTCTAAGGTGAATAAACTTTGCTTCATTTGAAGTTTCCACATTAGGGACAGGTGCAGTTATAATTCTAGATTTTTCGTATATCACCATTTGCTGACATTGCCCTGGCAGATTTAGATAACCTAATATGATATCTGTTTCATGCTCACAGTTTAATATGTGTCCTCTGAGCTTGCTCCTCTGGCCACCATGCCTATCTATGGCTATTCTTCTCACTCTGGAGCAATAAGCTTCTATTATCCCCTCCTTCTGTAAGTAGCTTCAGTCATGATGTTTTATCATAGCAATAGAAAAGTAACTAATATGGAAGTAACCTTGATTTTCTCCTGAAGCCATTTTGAAATAAGGTATGAAAACTATTTCAGATACTTTTCTTGGCCTTGAACACCAATACAGGTGTAAATTATGACAGGAAAAACTTCTTTACTTGCCCACATAGAACTTTGATTAAGAACTTGAAGACCAGGCATGGGTGTCTCTAGTTTCTTATTCTGCTCTCTTTTGATGGTTTTATGTCCATGTAGCAAAATGAACCCAGACTATTAGGATAATCTTGCTATATACAGATTGCCAATATGATTGTGTCTGAGTATTGAATGTTCCAATCAATTTTAGACAAGATGAAAGTCAAGATATAAAAATTTCAAAGTTATACCCATGCATGTGACATTTAGAAAAGATTTTTTAAGTAGTTACATCTATTACAGAACATGTTTGCAAGTTTTGCATAATTGGAAATATAGAAGCTAGAATTGTGTAGGTAACCTTGATGTTTTTAGGTATAGAAAAGGATCCTGTCAAGAAGATTGTCATAGTTGTTTTTGTAGTCTTCTGGTATTTGCAGTCTGGTGACCTCAGTAGCTTTGCTGAGATTATTCACTGTGCTAGTGGGCATTGGTTAGCAAGAGGAGTTTCACACTATAGAAGCAACATGCTTCATTGGCCTGTGCTTTCTGCTTCAAGGGGATTTCCTTTCTAGAGTGGATGAAATGTGTGCCTCAGACTACTTTTCTATGAGGGAACCAAGATTTTTGTCCAAGGGTTATGGATCAAGAGAAGTTAAATAATTTTGGATCCTACATTAATAAGGTATATAATAAAATGTTGAAAAGTTGAATTATAGTACTTAGGATGAAACCCATTTTATAGAGAAACCAGTATATGCTGATAATTGATTTTTGTCTGACATTATTTTAGTTTTAAGTTATATAGACATGTTATTGCAATGGATGATTAGAGAATCTACTAATTTTATTCTAGTCTTTATTGAGTCTATATTCTTTCTACAGAACTGACATAGGTCCAAGGAAAGAAAAAATAGAACTTGTATTGTTTGTTTTTAGAAGGTATTAAAGTGTTTCATACCTCAATATTTTTAATGGAAGTACTTTCTTATTTTGGATATGGATAGATATATCTATTTTTCAGTTTTGAAATATTTTAATAACTGTGGTTATACTAATTTCAAATCCCACAAGCTATGTCCCCAATCTTTGCCAGGAATCATAGGCACAAAGAGAAATTCTGCAAGTATCACAATTCCTGATCTCAAATTATACTACAAACTGTACGTCAAATCCACATTAGCAAAACATGGCAGTAATACAAATGAACATGTACAGCAATGGAATAAAGTAGTTGACCAAGAAATAAAATCTCCCACCTAACACCATTTAATTTTCAACCAAGGTATCCAAATAACATTAAAACTTTTTAACACATGGGAGTTGGGAAATTGGATATACACATGCAGAAAAGAAGATCAGATCTGTGTCCTTCATCATGCAAAAAATAAACTGAATATTGATCTAGGACCTTAATTCCAGTCCTGAAGTTTTGATACTGCTAGAGGAAATTGAGAAACACATTTCATGACAGAAATATGGTCAAAAACTTTCTAAAAATGATCTCTAATGTCGTAGGAAACAATCCCAAGAATTGACAAATGAGGTTGCATGTGATTAAAAAGCTCTGTACCGCAAAGGAAATAATCAGCAAAGTGAAAAGACAGTCTATAAAATTGGAAAAGAAAACTGCCTACTATTTATCAAAGAGAGGAATTACTGTCCAGAATACATAAAGGACTGAAAAATTAAGACACCAGAATAAAACCCACACGTCATCTAATCAATAAAGGATGAATGGGCTAAAGAAGTAAGTAGACAGTTCTCAAAAGAAAGAATGAACATTGACGGGGATTGTATTAGTCTTTGTTCTATTGTGAGGAGACAGAGACACTGTGGCCAAGGACTGTGCGACCAATGCGAAACAGCTCATTTAAAAAAAAAAAAACAAAAAACAAAAAAACATTTGGTAGGGGCCTTAATTACAATTTCAGAGGGTGAGCCCATGAACACCATGGCAGGGGAGCAGGAAGGTAGACATAACTCTGGAAGACTAGCAGAGAGAGAGAGAGAGAGAGAGTCAGAGGGAGAGAAACAGAGACAGGAGGAAAAACACACACGTAGACAGGGCCACACAGATAGGATCTACTATTGGCTTTTAAAACCTCAAAACCAACCATCAGTGATACATCTCCAAAAATGTCACGCAATTCTTCCTAAATAGTTCACCGACTAGTACCTAAACATCAAATATTTGAGTCTGTTGATGCCAATCTCATTCAAACCTCCACAGAGACCAATAACTATTATAATAGTACTCATAATTCTTAGCTATCAGACAAATGCCAATTCACACTGCCTTGAGCTAGAATGTATATTATTAAGATAAAAATGCTGCTGAATTTGTGGAGGAAGAGGAATATTTACTTACTCTTGGTAGGAATATAAACTGGTACAGTCACTATGCTGGGGGCAGGGGGTTCCAACTACTAAAACTAGAATTTCCATATGATTAAACTAACAGTTTTGCCAGATATCCCAGGAATATAAACCAGCATACTACAGTGACCCTTAAACATGTGTATTGCTTCAGTAGTTACAAAAGTAACAATGCCCATCAAGACATATGTAGATAAATATACATTAGGTAAGATACATAACACATTAGTTGTTGATGTTACACATGTTTAGAGATTTTCATTAAAATTTTCATTTATTCAAATAGTTCTTTATGAAAATATTTGCACAATTTATTTCTTAGTTCTCTTAACATCTTATACTAATCTAGAAGTCGATCAAATGCAGGTTGTTTAAAATCTTATGCCAATACTGTTACATAGCAGGAACCAGTTTGTAGTTTTTCAGCTCTGATAACAACTTGATATGGGCTACCCTTTTATTACTAAAGACAACAGTGTTCCTATCCTTGCACAGTTTATAAAGGAAAACATGTTTTGATTTAATTTGGATTTCTTTTATTATTGCTGCTTAATCATTTTTATGATCAGTCGATTTTATACTTCTGTAGTTTTGGTTCTGTATTCCATTACTATTTTCCATACAATTTAATTGCTGATCCTGAGGTTGTAGAACACCATTTTGTTCTTGCTACTAAATGCTTCATATATTTTAATGGAATAAAATATAGCATTTTTTGAATGTGACAATAACGTTTTAAATTTTTGGCAGTTTAGGTAATTTCCTTTCCAGTTGCCAACAATGGTTCTTATACTTCACTTCCATTTTAAAGGTGTTGCTAATGAGGGAAAACATAAATTGTGAAACAGGAATCCAGTTTTCCTGTATATTGAAGACATTGGATTTCCTTGAGCAAGAGTGGGCTCTACAACAAAGTGATTTGTCAGAACAAACAGAGACTAGAAATCCTGGCTAGATCACACTAGAGGGGTGCAGGCGTGTGGCTTTCTTGGGAAGCTGTTTGGGTGATCCATAGAATGTGAAGAATTTCATTCTGATCTTTCAACAGGCAGGAATGAATCTGACACTGGCCCAATAAACACAATAGATCTTTCTCTCCTGTTCAGAACAAGACTGTTTTATGGAAATGCCTTACCTTTGTCATTTTCCTAAGCCTTTGAAATTTGGGAGTTTCAAATTTGACTAAAGTCTGTAACTATCTTTATGGTAATTTCCATGCCTTCAAATCATCTCCAGTGAAATATTGAGTAAGCAGTAACCATTTACTGCTGTTGTATTAAAATGTAATTTTGTGTTTTTATGTGAAATTATGCATTTTTCCCCTACAATTGTTTTCTGATGGCAGAAATACCTGACCAGACCCATGCCAGATGTGTTAATTTGGTTTTATGAAGACAGTGAGACATAGAATTAGCTTTGGCCATTGACAAGCACCCTTTAAAAACTATAAATTATAAAGAAAGGAAATTCATGTAGAACAAATCTGGAGTCAAGCAAGACCAGTGAGTGAATAATGGAAAATCTGATTCAATATGTGATTTTAATTTAAAAAAATCAGTGTAATATTAATCTTCATTGAATGACTCATAGAGTACCATAGAAGCTGGGCATGGGTCCTTTTGAATTAGGAGTAAATTGGAATCCTAAGGTCTACCACTAAGTTTCTGGGATGTCAAACATGTATCTAAATGTCTTCATGGGTGTTCAGAAGATGGTTCTAATCCTTACCTCGTTGCTTAGAAAATGGAGTACACGATAACTGTCTACGGAGAGCAATTCGACCATAACAAATTTCCCAGTTCAGGACATTGCCAGTAAGAATCTATTTGAAGACTGGAAATTAGAAATGGGATTTCAAAAAGCAATTCTTAATTTCTTCCGAGGAGGAATGAGTTTAAAACTTTTGAAAACTGGCATGTATGTGTATGTCAAAACTTCTATTTGTTATTCCGTATATTAATTAGTTACTTTTCTCATCAATATCATAAAATACATGACTAAAGAAAGTTAAAGATGGGATTTATCCTGTATAATATGGCAGGCAAGGCATGGCAGGGCTACTTTAGTCCAGAAAGGCAGGAGTGTAGGCCAGAAGCAAAGATGGGACGATGGATGTATCTTAGCTGGTAGAGTCATGGCTAACAAGAAGCATTGAGTTTGACCCCCATATCACATAAGACAGTATTTTGTCACCACAGGTCAGTGGTCTGGACACTTCAGGAGTAGAAGTCGGGCCATCAGGAGTACAATGTCATCACTGCTTTCAGCTAGTTCCTGGCTAATCTGTGTTCCACGAGAGCCTGTCTCAAAAGAGAGCCAGAGTTCAGTGTTACCTATTTCCTCTTGCCATGCCTCATGTCTTAAAGGCTCAAGCCTTTAGAACGCTTCAAAACAATTCCATAGAGCAGAACACAACTAGATCCTGTGTGAGTCTTTCGGACATTAACCATAGCAATTGCCTTGAGCACAGACGAAAGACACATATCAAAGTCAGTAAGAAATTAGATAAATAAAATAATGCAGCTTTGTAAAAATTTCTGAAATTTACTGGGGCTACTGAGATGCTTCAGTAAGTAATTACAGTTGCCACCATAGGAATGATATGCTTTGCCCACACGAAATTTACAAAACCCAATTGTAACTGAGACTGTTGTCAGGGGCATAGGGAAAAGCCTGGAGAGATGGTTCAGTGTATAACAGCTCTTACTGCACAATTATGAGGAACTAAGTTCAGAGCCGCTCATTCACATAAGAACGAGGGCATGCATAATTGAGCATGTAATTGTAGTCTTAGAAGTGAGTAATGGGAAATTCAGATCCAGGAGGATCACTGTGGCAGGAGACCTGTAGCTTTAGGTTCACTGAGAGTACCTGTCTCAAGGGAGCAGCATACAGAGTGCTGGAGGATAACTGATATCTTTCTGTGGTCCCTGAAAGTGCACACACACACACACACACACACACACACACACACACACACACACACACACACACACACTAGTGTAGGGAAATGGGTGGCCTAGAAGCTGATGAGAGAACTGAAGGTAGCACAATTTTTCAAGAGAGACTTCATAGCCTTAAAACAGCAAATATTTATTCAGTTAATTCTGCTTTGCCACTTCCAGGAATTTTTCAAAGGAGAAAGATCAAAATTCTGCACAAAACTTCTAAAAGTGGGGTTTGAAATGATGATTCATTTGAAGCAAATTAAATGCTCATTGGCAGGAGAGGTCTTAATCAATGTTAAAGTTATGCATAATAACCCTGCACGACAATGGTGATCAAAATGATTAATAATGTAAGCTGACTATTTCACCTTATAACTTGTGCAATAAAGTGAAAATATCTTTATGCATACTTCAGAAGTGTATAGTCTTGTGAGTGTGTGTATGTGTACATGTGTGGTGTGAGTGTGGTTGTTGCAATTTTAAAAGGGTAATATTTTGCTTGTGAGCATGATTAGTTATAGGAATATGTTGATTATATATGTTTAGGATTATGTTTATGTGTCTGTATTTATGGGTATGTGTGAACCACAGTTATTAAAAGTTGGTATGCTGAGTCTAAATAAATGAAATCCTCCTTATAGGTAGGATTGCATGTGTGGAATTCATGTTCTTGCACATTTCCCAGTTAATCTGTTTCCATGTAGTTCTCTGTCTTTCTGTATTTTGTAATTATTGGATACTACTGTTACAGTTACTGAAATATCCATTTAAATATAAAAATGTGTTTTAGAATAAGTACCTCCCAAATCATAATAAATATGGTAATAACTTCTAACTAGCTAAACAAAACCAGATAAACTATACACTTTAAAAACAAAACGATAAGCAGCAAATTGTGCAAACTCTTCTATAGTTTGGAAACATTCTATTGGGAGTGTGATGTCGCTTTGTATACTTCAATCACTTTTCTCTGCATTTTTATACATTTTAAACAAGCTGTAAAGACAATGTGTACACCGTTGTTACTTTAAATGAGGTAGTGTTTTACTTGAGCTCATAATACCCCAGCAATTTAGTTTCAGAATGCTGGGATTACAGATTTGAGCCACCATGCCCACCTCAAGTTGTAACTGTATTGCTGGAGGGTAGAATTTATTTTTACTTAAAAGAGTTCCTCTATGCTTCAGTATAAAACTAGAGTAATTCAGATATTTAAACAGGTGTCACTTTTTCTAATGATCTGAGGTGTTAGGATTTACTTCACACCTCACTCAGGAAACAGCCAAGAAGACCAGAGGTGAGTCTAATCCTCTAGACCAGAGAGTCTTTCAGATCAAGTTCAGTGACATTAATGGTATTCTGGGAAAGAAAATACATGAAGTAAAGTAATATTGTCAAATTCTGTCAACTTTAAGCCTCTGACTGAATTTCAGTTTGCATTAGCTCTGTAAGATTTTCTGGAAAGAAACATCAGTTTAAGTTAGCATTCCATGTGTATATTTGACTATAGAAGTCTTTTCTGTTTTTGTTTTCTCCTGCAGATCATCCATTAACATGTCATGAAAATACAATTCTACAGTTTAAGTACTGATGTGCTAATGCCTCAAATGAAGCATAGCAACAGAGTATTTATAGGTCAGAATACTTGATAGTTGTTTGTGTTATTCTTGTGTGGTCAATTTGTTCTGGCCTTCCAGGAGACAAAACTTAAATTAGGTACTCAATAGTAGTTTGCTCTGAAAGCATCAATATTTATTTGTAAGCACTGGTTGCTCAGTAGCACATATGACCATTTTTATAAACCAGCTACAAAATTCTTTCTTGTGCAATAAATTTGAAAACTGAAAAAAAAAACACCTTGGTGTGAGAAAAATGAACCCTAAACATCTCTTTACAGTGTTGATATCTATTTTATTGCTGCAAGGGTCCTGCAGATGCAATGATGCATCTCCTAATCAGATACCTGGCTCATGACATGCAGTGTCCAGTGTAGTGCATTGAATTCTGGGCCATGAGCTGAAGGTATTAATGTACCTCAATGTATTTATAGCCTAATTTTGAGGTCCAGAATGACAGCAAACTAAGTTTTCTGCATAGTGAAACCTCTCGTCAGATATCCACACTGAACTTCAAAATGTTATTTTAAATGCTTAGCTCATTACTGTATACACTTCCAGTTCACCATCTTCATTCAGGCCATTTCTCCCAAGACGCTATTACTTGGATTCACATTTAGCACGACTTTTCATTAGTTTATAATTCATTACTCAGTGTTTTGGAGTGTTTATATAGAACATTATGTTTATACAGACATTCTACTGTGCACTGAAACACTGTAAATCCTTGCTCCCAAATATAATTTATTGCCCATTAATCAATATTTCTCCATCCATTCCTTCATCTTTCAATCCTCCGCACCTAATAACAATTTCTGCAAGATCAATATTTTTTGATCACACAAATAAATGGAGTCATATATACTCCACTGAATACGGTGCTGTCCAGTTAACCCCATCATGGAATGACTATATTATTTCATTTGCAAAGTTACATTTTATCCCACTGTGTTCTTGTACCACCTTTATGTGTCGTAGACAGATTGCTTTGTCCTCTCAACTTCTGCGAATGGTTCTGCAGTAAACATACAGGTGCGGGTGTCCCTCCTACATACTGATTTTAGTTGTTTTACATAAACACGTAGCTGTAGCAATGAGAATTATAGGGTAATTGTATCATTTTGTTAAGACTCAGTTGACTGTTAGAATGAAAAATTATTTCCTGGCTCTGTGTTTTGTTCCCTTGGTCTTCACATCTGTTTGCATGGTGCTACTATGCTATTTTTATTACTCCAGCTTTGTGATACGTTTAATGTCAGGCTGTAAAGTGCTTAATACTTTAACCTTTTTGTTCAAGATAGCTTTGACTATTTAGTATTTTCTTTTACTTATTTCAGTTTTTGGATTGTTCTTTAGAGTTCTGTTTTTTCATATTCTTTTATTTTTCATTCAAAAATTTACACTTCCTCCCCTTCTCCCAGTCCCCTCCCGCTCCCCCACTACCCCTCCTCCCTCCCCCTGCTTCCTGAAGAGGGGGCAGGGTACCCTGCCCTGTGGGAAGCCCAAGCCGCCCCCCATCCTAGTCTAGGAAGGTGTGTATCCATATAGACTAGGTTCCCAAAAAGCCAATATATGCATAAGAGATAGGTCCCAGTGCCATTATCATTGGCTTTTCAGTCAGCGCCCATTGACAGCCACATTCAGAGATTCCGGTTTGTTCATATGCTCATTCAGTCCTGGTCCAGCTGGATTTGGTGAGCTCCCATTAGTTCAGGCACACTGTCTCAGTGGGTGGACCAGCCCCTCGCAGTCCTGACTTCCTTGCTCATCTTCTCCCACCTTCTGCTCTTCAACTGGACCTTGGGAGCTCAGTCCATTGCTCTGATGTGAATGTGGGTCTCTTTATAGTTCTTTTGAACAGTGAAACGGTATTTTGATCAAGATATACTGAATCTGCAGATTTGGGTTTAATATTTTAATGATATTAATTTATTAATCACACAACAAATAGTTTTCATCTTTGCTTACTCTTTGGTTTCTTTCATGAGCGTTTTGTGATTTTCATTGGAGTTCTTTAAATCTACTCTTATTTTTTCAAAGGACTTTACATGTATTTCTTTGGTCAATTAAAGGGATGCAGGCATTTCTCTATTATGCATGTGGAGATCAGAGGATAACTTGAAAGCGTTGGTTTGCTCCGTCTACCATATGGACTTTGTGATTTGAACTGAGAATTCTTTTATCCTCTGAGCCATCTTCCAGGCCTTTTTCTTGATTGTTGTTTTTATATTTTGTTTCTTTCTGGATGTTGATTTCTCAAGGCTATTGGAGATGAGATTGTTTTTGTTTTCTTAGAAAATTTCCACATGTTGATTTCCATTTTGCAACTTTTCTTCATTCATTCCTCTATTAGTTCTAACAGTTTGTGCTGGATTCTTTGGAGACAGTTGCAACTTTAAGATACAGTCATGATCATTTCGTGGAAATTACACTTACTTGTGTGTACCCTTTGCTTCTCTGCTGACTGCTATAATAAGAACTTACAAGTGCTTTGTCACATAAAAGTGGGATGTTTGTGTCCTTGTCCTGCTCCTGATCTTAGATTCCACCTTCACATTTTAACAAACTCTATCAATCTTCAGATTGATACTATTTCTCTTGCCTGGTAGAATATTTTCTGATTATCACAGAATCCTATGCTCTCTCTCATACACATTTCCATACATAGTTTCTGAGAATCTCTCATAACAACCTGGTGAAAATTCTGTATAAAGAATTTTCATGGCATTTACACACTTGCTTAGTTCAAAACACCTCATGCTGTGTGAAGTGCGAAGATCCCAAAAATCTAAAGAAGGAGGTGACAGTCACCTACCTGGATGCTACAACTAATCTATATGACATTAACTAACGCATTAAGATAAAATACAAGCATGGTGGCATGAGAAAATAAGTGTATGCAAAATTTGAATGTATCCTCAAAGTGGATATTTTGAGACTACCAAGTAAAATCCTCATAAACCTGTTGTGGGATTAAGGAGCCAATGTGAGTTCATTTTAAATTACTTGCTCAAAAGCCTCTTTAGTTTCATATAAACCTCTGTGATACAACATGTCCTAGTCAAAATCAAGTAAACATACTTATTTTCTCTTTCTGTTTATTTTTTAAAAGCATATTTTCTAATTGTGTTGCTCATCTCAGACTTTTCCAATAGTTTTTATTATTATTCATGTGTTTGCATCATTTTATATTTCCAGAGGAGTTTTTTCTATTGACTGTAACTTCTAATTATATTTTTTGCCAATTTTCCATTTTTTATCTCATTTTTCTTTTCCTACTCTTTACCTCTTTTTTGTTTATTTTTCACAGAGTTTTAATTCCCTGGAGGTGTTAATTGGAAAGGATCTTTGTGTTTTTTGAAATATTTTTCATATCTGTTTTCCCAATGACTGATTTTAAATGTGATAATTGCTTGGTTTGAGTTCTTAGTTTGGAAATTTTTTTTCCATTGTCTCATTTTCCATGGCTATCTCCACACATATGTAAATCTGAGGCACTGAAATGTTTACTAAATGTCCCAGCCAGGTTGCCTAGGAGCTAGGTGGGAACAGACAGGGAGTCTAGTTGTTTATCCAATTATTTATTGAGTAACTTTCATCCCCAGTCACATAACCAGTGATCTCTCTTATTTTATTTCTTTCTGTATTTTTGAAATTGTAACTTAATTACGAAGTTACTCCCTTCCCTTTCTTCCCTCCAAATTCCTAGGTATACCCCTCCAGAATTTCCTCAATTTTCACTGATTATCATTGCATTCATACATATATGTGTATATATGTATATATTTCTGATACAGTCTGTTGAGTCTGTCTAATGTTACTTTTATGTATATAATCAGGGTCAACCATATGTCTCTTATCTCTTTACTTCACTCACTATTTTTCCAAACCTGGTACTCTGACCCTGACACATCTTCATCTTCATGAGTATAAAGATGACCTAGGCTGGAGTCTTGAAAGTCTAGTGGATCCCTCACTATATGACTCTTCACTCATTCCTTACTGAATTAGTTTATTCTATAATTTAGTAGGATTTTAGTAAATGAATCAATAACATAGACATATTCAATCTTCCAAGTTTATTCAAAAATCACAAATGTTTCCTTTCAATGTATATAAGAATTTACCATTGTAAACCTTTAGACGGTTTATATGTGACAGATCACTAAAGGTCCACGTCCCAATGGTATTAGCTTTATATTAACATTTCAATTTACCTTTATAGGAATCCATTTTTTAAAATTTTATTGTGAATATTTAACCATCATTGTGTTTAAAACAAACACATTTGAACATTTAATTAGAAATGTTCCCAGATAGTGGTTATCAATGTCACATCCAATATATATCAGTGGACTACCCATTCTCCATGAAACAGACTGAAAAACGTAAAGTGCCAGTGACAGGGGAATGTGGTAAATGACAGTGTAAAGAAGCAGTTAGAAGAAGATAGAAACAACATGAGAGAACCTCTTTGAATAGAAATATAGGAATATAGAAATAATAGAAATCTAGTTCTATTAGCAAAAAGAAATTAGAATAATTCAAAAGGAAAAAACAATTGGATGAATTTAGAAACTCAAAAGAAAATAAAAAGTATATACTTAGGCATCATAATAACTGCACACAGGAATTGTTTTTATTTTAATAAAAGAAAGGTACATTGTAAAGTATACAATAAATATGAAATCTGATTAGATAACGGAAGGTGTAGGAGAAATGTGATTATTTAAAAGTTTTGTGTATTTTAGAAGCTGTCATTGAAGTGAACTCTCAGTGAAATGGTAGGCTTCTAATGAGTTCTGAGATTTGCTTCCCAGTTGCATTAGGGGAAAGGACGAGGAAGGAGATTTTATATCTATACAGTAGATTGGTTCTGCCTTGATGATTGTTGAACGTGATATGGACATTTAAATTTCATGAGGTCATTTTTATAAATTGCTGGGTAATATTTCATTGTATAAATGTACCATATTTTCTTTATCCACTCTTTAGTTGAAGAACATTTATGCTGTTTCTAATTCCTGCATATCATATATAGAGCAGCCAATGAACGTGCCTGAACAAGAGTCTCTATGGTAGAATGAAGGATGGTTTAGCCATATGACTAAGAGTGGTATAGTTGGATCATGAGGTAGATAGATTCCCATCTTCTTGAGGAACCACAACACTGATGCCCATAGTGGATGTATGAGTATGCATTCCATCAACAATGCATGAGTGTTCCTCTTACTCCACACCCTACACAACATGAGCTGTCACTTGTTTTACTGAACATTAACCATTTGGGCAAGTTTGAGATGAATTCTCAAAGTAGATTTAATTTGCATTTCCCTGATGACCGAGGGCGTTGAATATTTCATTTCTCACTCATTTGCATTACCTCTACTGTGAACTCTCTGTTTAGATTTGTCCCTATTTAAAATTGGGTTATCTGTTTCCTTGATATTTGGATTCTTGTTTTCACTATATATTTTGGAAGTTATCGTTGTAGGAGATATGTAATTGGTAAAAAGTCTTTTCCCATTCTGTAGACTGCTGCTTTGTCCAAATGACATTGTCCTTTGACATGCAGAAGCGCATCATTTTCATGAGGTTCCAATTATTAATTGTTGAGTTTGGTGTTGATGCTACTGATGTGCTCAGGAAGTCTTTTCGTGTGCCAGTGAGTTCAATGCTACTCCCCATATTTTCTTCTACAGAGTTCAGTATATCTGATCGAAAGCAAGTTTAAAGGATATTTGCTATGGTACTGTCTTCTTTTATTTCTTTCAGAAGTAGTATGAATGCCGTAACAAGTGGTTTGTGGAATATATTGAAACCCATTGAATAAAGTAACCAGAAACTATCCACTATGGAGATATGAATACTCAGTAATTTATATTTAGATATATTAAAATATAATCTAGATATACCCATCAGTTACAAAGTGGAAGTATAACTTTACTGGCATCAAAAGCTGATAGATGGCACTTTAAGCAAATGGTCTAAGAAATTTCACCATAAGTGGAATAATCTATTTTGGGCCACTAAAAACCCATACACTAGAGTAGTGCTTTAAGATACTTCTGCCAAAGATATATCGCTAAATCTAATTATGAGACAGTGTCAGATCACTTATTCTCCAAATTAACTAACTTATCTTCGAGTACCAAAGTTAGGAATATCAAGAAAAGTCTGAGGAGATATTTTAGGCCAAGATGATTAAGGTACTATGAATAGGCAAGTCATGGTCTTGAACTGAAATATTTTTTCAATTAAAACTTCAATTGTTAAAGAATAAAAAACTTATGCCAACACCTCCCTTAGCCAAGAAGCTGTCTTCACTTGATACCCACTGGAAAAGATAAAAATAAGAAAAAAAATTCCTCCACTGGAGTGAGACTGGGTATATCAACCATATGATTTTTCATTTAAAATGTTGAAAATCAGAGGCTACCAATTATAAGTTACCAATAAGTTGAGGAGCACTATTGCACTTTGCCTACACCGTGACTTCAGTTAAGTACAGTAGCCTGTACTTAAGAATAGAAATATATTTTTGGGTCTGGGTTATCTCACTCAGGATAGTGTTTTCTACTTCCATCCATTTGCATGCAAAATTCGAGATGTCATTGTTCTTTACCGCTGAAGTGTACTCTAATGTGTAGATGTGCCTCACTTTCTTTATCCATTCTTCCTTTGAGGGACATCTAGGTTGTTTCCAGGTTCTGCCTATTACAAATAATGCTGGTATGAACACAGTTGAACAAATGCTTTTGTAGTATGATTAGGCATCTCTTGGATATATTCCCAAGAGTGGTATTGCTTGATCCTGAGGTAGGTTGATTCCCAAGTTTCTGAGAAACTGCCACACTGATTTCCATAGTGGTTGTACAAACATGAATATGGTATGTACTCACTCATTAGCGGATTCCAGCCATAAAGAAAGGACATTGAGCCTTTCTTTATTGAGAAAGTTTGTGATCCTAGAGAAGCTAGGTAATAAGGTGAACCCAAAGAAAAACATATATAGATCCTCCTGGAAAGTGGAAGCAGACAAGATCACCAGGCAAAATTTGGCAGCATAGGGGTGGGAGTGGGGTGGGGGAAAGGGAGAGGGGGAAAGAGAAGGGAGAAGGGGAGGGTTGGGGAGAACCTGGGGGAGTGGGATGGTTGAGATGGAGGAAGGACAGATATGGGAGCAGGGAGGAAGATATCTTAATTAAGGGAGGCATTGTGGGGTTGGCAAGAGGCCTGACTCTAGAGGGGTTCCCAGATGTCCACAGGGATGTCTCCAGCTAGGACCCTGGGCAATGGAGAGAGGGTGCCTGAACTGGCCTTGTCCCATAGTCAGACTGATGACTATCTTGAATATTACCACAGAACCTTTGTCTGGTGACAGATGGAGATAGAGACAGAGACCCACATCAGAGTACTAGACTGAGCTCCCAAGGTCCAGTTGAAGAGCAGAAGGAGGGAGAATATGACCAAGGAAGTCAGGACCATGAGGGGTTGATCCACCCACTGAGACAGTGTGCCTGAACTAATGGGAGCTCACCAAATCCAGCTAGACTGGGACTGAACGAGCATGGGATCAAACTGGACCCTCTGAATGTGGCTGTCAATGGGGGCAGACTGAGAAGCCAATGATAAAGGCACTGGGATTTGTCTCTACTGCATGTACTGTCTTTTGGGATCCGAGTCTATTTGGATGCACACCTTCCTAGGCCAGGATGGAGGGGGGAGGGCTTTGGACTTCCCACAGGGCAGGGTACCCTGCCCTCTCTTAGGGCTGGAGGGGGAGGGGGGAAGGTGAGTGGGGAAGCGGGAGGGAAGTGGAAGGAGGGGAGTAATTGGAAATTTTGATTCCTAGTATTAATAATGTAATAAAAACAAAACAAAAAGAATAGAAATGTAAACATAAGCATTTCTATAAAATATATACAAATATATAAAGAAATTAATGTTAATCAAGTTGACTTAACCTTTCCAAAATTTATAAAATATTTCAGAACATCATCTCATATAGTTTAATTGTATTTTTTCATTTTAAATTTATTGTTCAAATTGCAAAGTGAGTTGTGAGAAACTGTTTCTTAAAAGCTAAGGAAGCTGCATGTCCTCTTCTGAGGCTAAGGAAGGAGGAAAATGTTGAGTCTAGACATATGTTCACTAAGTAGCCAGTCATATGTGCAGACTTCTGATTGAGAATGATAAGAAAGACTCTATTTTCTACAACTCCAAGCTTAGAGTTTGGACAATGGCCTATGATGTGGGATTCCCCTCTGTGAATTCTATTAATACTATTAATAATAAAGAAAACTGGCTTGGCCTGATAGAGTAGAACAGAAGTAGGTGGGGAAAACTATACTGAATGCAGGGAGAAAGGAAGTAGAGTCAAGGAGAAGACATGTAGCTCCACCGGACACAGATGCCGGAACTTTACCTGGTAAGCCACAGCCTCATGGCAATACAGACATGAATAAAAATGGGTTAAATTAAGATAAAAGAGTTACCTAATAAGAAAATAGAGCTAATGGGCTAAGTAGTGATTTAATTAATATTGTTTCTGTGTGATTATTTCGGGTCTGAGCAGCCAGCTTGGCTGGAAACAAACAAGCTTAAAATAGGGCTAGTTTGCTTTGCCTGTATAACTATCCTAAGACTGATAATGATTGCCTTTGCTGAGAATCAGAAAAGTATTCAATTTAAGTTAAGTCTCTGTTCTGGCTGATATGAGTTATCCATGAAGACAAGATCTAGCTGTTAATGTGGGCTAGAAAATATGAGAGACATTTCTGAAGCCCTAGAGAGGGAGATCACCTGAAATTGCACTGACAAAATTTTCTCTATCTCTCAAACATATTATGATCACAAAAATGAGCCATTGCAAACTTTACTTTGCTTTATTTGTTAAGGCAATATGCCATCTTAAATTAATCACAAATGAATGAGCATGGAGAGGTTGGAGTTTTATGTTGTACTAATAGTGATGAGATGATATTGCTTTTAAGCTACAGAGTTCATGTTTAATCATCTCAGGGATAATCTTGTAGATTGTAGACTGCATGTATTAAAATGTCTGACATTTTGTTGAAATCAGTTTTTTATATGAGATTAACTTTTAAGCAAGATTTTAATCATGATCCCATGAGGACAATTTCTGTGATGGTCCTAAGGCATTTTAAAAGAAATACATAAAGGTATAATTATTCCATTTATCACCAGGTTATCACACAGCGCCTTAAGTAGGAAGTGGTAAACTTCTCATCAGAATGAGGAAGTGTAACACTTTCACTCAAACATCCTTCAAGATACTGACTTTGTGTTGAGAAATTCTGAGTGCATTTACTTATTTACATACTCTGTAATGCATAGGGAAACATACTATATTTGATCAAGTACGAATGTGAGGACAAAGCAATGATGGAGTAAGTTGAAAATCAGAAATGACTATGAGGCATGTTTATAGAATCTAGTATATTTTTATTAAATAATTTTTGTTGTCTGAGGTTTCTGTCCTGCTTGCTTCTCACAATCATTAAGTCCCAAAGAAATCACACAGAGGTCTACATTAGTTATAATCTGCTTGGCCCATTAGCTCAGGCTTTTTATTAACTCTCATAACTTATATTAGCTCATTATTCTTGTCTATGCTAGCCACATGGCTCGGTACCTCTTTCAGTGAGGCAGTCTCATCTTGCTTCTTCTGTGGCTGGATCATGACTGCTGACTAGGACTTCCTTCTTCCCAGAATTCTCCTGTTCTCCTTGACCTGCCTCTACTTCCTGTCTGGTTGTTCTGCCTATACTTCCTGCCTGGCTACTGGCCAATCATCGTTTATTTAAAATATAATTGACAGAATATAGACCATTGTCTCACACCAAATTTGAATGTAAACAAAAATGTAAGCATAAAACAGTTAAAATACTGCCCCTTTGTCCATTAATTCCAGCTGCCTATGTAAGCTGCTTTTAGTAATTTCTTACATCATACATCATACAGAATTTGTACATATCAGCAAACATATAGTAATTAGTTTGTATACATATTCACTTCACAATATTTTGTGTGTGTTTCTTTATATTGGTTCATTTGTATTGCATGGTTATGAGTGGGTACAGGTCAAAGAATATATACATGAAAAGATACAGACCCACGTATTTGTGCAAGACCTTCTTAGACCACGTAGTAGCATAGAAGCAAATAGTTTGTTTTGTTATCTTAATATAAAAACTATAGATACTTTGTCAAGAAATTTAGCAAATACATTATCTAAACTTCCTGTCTTAGGGTTTCTATTGCTATGAAGAGACACCATAACCATGGCAACTTCTATGAAAGAAGAAATCAATTTGGACTAGCTTCCATTTTCAGAGAGTTTGTCCATTATCATCATGTCAAGGGATGACAGCATGTAGAAAAAAAGGTACTGGTGATGAAGCTGAAACTTCTACATCTTGATTATCCACAGAAAGCAGAATTAACTCTGTGCTACCCTGGGCATAGCTTGAGCATAGGAGACATCAAAGCCTACCCCCACAGACATAATTCCTCTAGCAATGCCATACGATTCCAACAATGCCACACCTAATAAGTGCCCCTCCCTATGGGGGCAATTTTCTTTCAAACCACCACATTCCATTCCCTGGCTTCTATAGTCTTCTAATGATATCATATTGCAAACAGGCATTCAGTCCAAGTTCAAAATTCCTCATAGTCTCTAGTAGTCCCAAACTTATTTAAAAGTCTAAAGTTCAGTGTCTCTTCTGAGAGTCATTCAATCTCTCAACTGTAATCCACTGTAAAGTCAAAATCAAAGAGCATATCATATACTTCCAACATATAATGACACAGGACATACATTACCATTCCGAAATGTAGAAGCATAGTGAGGCAATACCACATCCAAGCCAAAGCAAAGACCAACTGGGCAAACTCTACTTCACATCTCCATGTTTAATGTCGAAATGCTCTTCAGATGCCCCAGTCCTTTCAGCTTTGTTGACTGCAGCATAGTTCTTTCTATAACTCCACTCCCTGTTAGCAGCTGTTCTTGGAAGTTAGCCCATGATTCTAACATCTCTAACATCTTGGGGTCTCCAAGGCAATCCAAGCTTCATACAATAGTCTTTCTTGGCCTAAGTTGCTTTCCTTAGATGCAGAGGGAGATTCTGTAACCCCTTTCTTCTATCCTTAAATCTAAAGTCAGAAACATATGGCCAAAGCTGACAAGTTCTGCTGTTTCTGGACCTGAAACATGGACCCCATGGTTAATTATTTCTTTACCAGCTTTTTGTTTTCAATTGTTTCCTTCACTTGATCTTGAATTTCTTAGAAGTTGCTGTGTAGAATACACTGACCTTGAACTCAAATATCCCTGCCTCTGCCTCTTGAGTGCAGGGATTAAAGGTGTGCACTGCCACAACAGGCTCTCAACTTTTATTTAGTCCTTTAGTTGGAAACTTAGCTGGGTGTAATCTTACCCTGATATCACCATTCCCTTTATTTCATTTTTCAATGACTTTGTCTCCTTGAGCACAGGATTAAGTGACATTACACTTTCTAGTGCTCCTTTTCTACTTAATATTTTGTACTTCTCCTTACTTAGCTTGGTCCTTTTATTATATCTTCATTAGTGTTACCATTAATAATAATATGACAGAGTCCATATTAGAGTGTCTTGAGATTTCCCTTGCCAACATAATTAACCCCAAACTGTTCACTTTAGCCTCAGATAGACTTTTCAGACAAGGGCAAAAAGCAGCCATATTCTTCACAAGGTATTACAAGAGTGATCTTTAAGCAATACACAAAAAAATTTTATCCTTTGAAACCTGTTAAGCCAGGCATCCACAATTCAAACCACCCTCAGCGCCACTGTCTCCCATGCTCCTACTAGTGTGTGCCATTAAGCAGCACTCAAAGCATGCCACTGCTTTCCTAACCCAAAGGACCAAAGTACAAATTTATCCACACAAAAATACTATCAGGCCCATTATGGCAATACCCTATTCCTGGTATCAACTTCTGTCTTTTAGTTAGGATTTCGTTTGCTGTGAAGAAACACCAGGACCATGACAACACTTATGTAAGAAAATATTTAATTCAGACTTGTTCACAGTTGCAGAGATTTTGTCCATCCATTGTCAGCATGGTGAGACATGGTGGTGTGAAGGTAGAAATTGTGTTGGAAAAGAAGCAGAGAGCTCTACTGCTTGATCTCCAGGCAGCAGAAGGAGCTCTTTCTCACACTGGTTGTATTTTGGACATAGGAGACTTCAAATCCATCCCTATATACTTCTGCCAACCAGGCTATACCAACTCCAACAAAGTCACAACTCCTAATTGCAGCACTACTTGTGTGGAGTATTTTCTTTCAAACTATGACACTTGTCAAATATGTTAAAGGAATAATTGCCAATATTTTTTATAGTCACCATTGTTGAGATTTGTTTTGCTGTGCTATCTTATAAAGATTAATGATTGCTGATTAAAACCTATCCTTAAAACCTTGGTGTTATATTCTGTTCATAGCTACCACACTTGTACCTCTTGTTTCATAACTTTTTAAAACACTCATAGAGTTACTTACATACTAAAAGCTATTGTAGTCTAGGCATAAGTTAGGGATAGGAAGACTGGGGGAAACGCAGGACATGTCAGCCAAGGCATGTTAATATATGCAGGAGAATGACGGTATAGACAACATGAATATCAGTAATGCAGAAACAGCCAGGAGACTGTACAGTGGGTTATTTTTTTTCCAGAGAGAAATTTGACCTTCCAAAGTTTGACATATAGAACTTGTTGAATTTGTTATATTTATAGATAAAGTATTTTAAGTAACTTTAATACATAATGACAGTAATCGTGATGTGAAGAGGAGGTATGTTCAATAAAGGGCATGATCTTTTAGGAAACTTGTTATTTCTGGACTAAGTAGGATAAGTCAAAGTTGAAACAATATAGAGCCAGGGCAGCTAATTAGGCACTCAGAAAAATACAGTCATATTAAAGTGTCAGTAAATGATTGCTTGATGTAGAAGGTCAGCTAGAAAATCTAAAGTTTAGCAATCTTTCAAAACTCATATATTAACATTTGAAGTATTTTCTCAGCTGCTTAGCAGGCCTTTCCTACTCAGCCCCCTGAAAGAAATCTGCCCTGTGAAGTGTGGGTGCCTTGCCTTTTTACACTTACAGTCTGTAGTCAATGGGCATGCTGCCTTGATTCTAAAGACTGTGTGTGAACTTAATAGCAGGTACCTTGGTGTTTGTCCCTGAATCATAGCTCTACTGTTGTGCTACTCCAAACTCTAGACACAAAGTAAGAATTTAGAAACACCACAATGATGGTTTCATTGCTTACGTAGTTACTTTATCTTTCTCTAAAGTAAATCACGAGTTAATCTAACACTTGCTTGAGCTATCACCAGAACTGCATTTGCTTTTTCATTTCTTTTCCATTTATATACTCTCCAATTAATTTCCTACAGACCAGGGAGAATGGTGTTTTTCTAATATACCTTTGAGTGTAAAATCACTAAAGGAGTAAACAGTTGTCTGCTTTTGTAATATTTTGACTTCACAAAAATTTGTACAAATTAATATAGGGGTAGACCATGTAACTTCTATCCTAGTTTCACTCCACTGTATTTTTCTTTCAATTTCTCAAAGATTCAGGATCCATCAAACTATTCCTCTAACCTATCATGATGAAAAACTTTGTGCCAAATACACACAGTGAAATCTCCATTAGCAATTCATGTCCGTAGATTTGTAAAGTGACAACTGCTTAGTAGGTCTTCTTGTCTTGAAATTTCCAAAGGCTGGGAAGTAGACTTTTCAAAGATACAAAGTATAGTAGTCTAGAAGTTGCATCAGGAGGATGTGTTATGATGATTCTCTTCCTCTATTTTAAAATTATCTTTACATTTTACTGTTGAGAATTCTCATAGATGTACATTAGAGGACATTAATCTTGGTATCTTGGTATTTTTTATTAATTATTAGATGATTTGACACAGAGCATCCCTGTGGTGCATTCAGAATGCTATACCTTTGTGAAAGACAGACAGGTATTTTAGAAGACTTGTAGATATATGTTCAGTCTTTGAGGAACTGGTGACTTCATCTTTCTAAATCTTTCCTACTAGTATATGTGTTTGGCTAAGCACCTAGGTAAATTTTACCATTTATTTATTTATTTATTAATTTTGATTTTGTCTGTCCAACAAACTGGTTCTCTTGTCATTGATGAGATTGAGACATGTAAAACTAAGACTCTGGATTTCTGACCCCAAAACATTGATAATAAAGACTAGGGTTTCCAAAGACTCATTGTTTTCCTAAGTATATTAATCTTAGTCAGATGGAGGTTAACTACATGTGTAATAATTTGCTCCATAGCCCTGATCATGTTCATTGCCCTTTCTTACCATTGAAGCATGATTAATAAATGCTCAGGGTCAGAACCTGGGATTCAACCTGAAGATCTGAAAAGCAAAACAGCCAGCCACTGGCTCTGACCTTGACCTCAGAAAAAAATGGCGATCCTGTCTCCAGGAAACTTAGAATGAGACTGGGTGTTGAGAGCTGTTTCGACCCATTTCATAATTCTTTCTAGGACTGGAATTAAAGGCATGCACTGCCCAGTTTCTATGGCAACTAGTGTGGCTACTGGGATTAAAGGTGTGTGTTACCATTACCTGCTCTATAGGCTGATCAGTCTGACTGTTTTACTCTCAGATCTTCAGGCAGTCTTTATTTATTAAAATACAATTGAAATGGCATTATATACCAATATTTGTTCATCTCATAATAAATATATTACCAACATCTCAGAATTGTGCTGTTAATTATGTGTGCTAATATATAAAAAATATTAACACATGTCTGTTTAATGAATATTATACTGAGCATGTTATTTTCACAGAATATCGGAATGGCCATAATTAATTTAAAAATTGTAAAACACATTTCATGATAAAATTTAAAGTAGATTATATTAGAGTAATATATTTTATCGACTGGTCATGATTGTATGCATTTGTTGTTACAGCAGTGTTGAATATATATATATATATATATATATATATATATATATACACATACTATGTTTGATTAGCTAAGTAATTTCCCAAGAGCATGTAAAATGGCCCTCTCTTGATTTACTTTTCTCCACATTACATAAAGCTTACCAGAAAGTTGTAATACTCTGCCTGCATACATGATAATTTTTTTAAAAAAAAAATTCTCATGGCGTACCAACCTCTTTTTGAGTGCTTAGCTGTGTGGATGTAGGAGTGTGCAATAATGATTAGGGGGTAAAAAATGGCAGCATGCCACTTGCATGGCTAATTGTAATATCAGTTAAGCATTAGTATGTAGAGTTGCCACTCAACTAGACCTCATATTTCCTCTCATCAAGCTCAGAATACAAGGAAATTATATAGTTCTTGGGCCTAAAGTTAGCAATAAAACATACAAGGAAAAAACCCATTTATAAAAATGGCAAGGTGATGGTCATTAGGGGACAACTAATGCCATTAACATGTCACATGGTGTCAGTTATTAACAAAATCCTCATTGAAGTGCTCTAATGAAAATTCATTTTAAAGGATGAGAAGGAAAGTATTTTGTATCTTTTATCTTTTTGAGATGCCCCAAAGCAGGAGGGAATTTAAATTGTATCAGAAATACATAAAAACGACAGTGTGTTTGGAATATAAAAGGAAGGTTCTGTGTGAAGAAGTTACGGAATTTACACTGTCTCGTTCTTCACTTACTTGACATAATAAGGAGTTTATCTTTAGGGTTAAATTGAGAAATTGCTGCTAGATTATAATCACATGAACAATATAGTCTCCACCTTTGCTTTAAGAAACAGTTATATGTCACATCCATTAAAATACCCATGATTCTAAAATTTTAATTGGAAAATGAAAAGTTGGCAAGAATTTAAAATTTTGTGTACTTTGTATAATAAAATGTATTCGAATAGCCGTTGCTTTAGCCAACTCAAGCTATTATATCAAACTACTATACTGTGAGCTGCTAATAAATAGTATTACAAACAGTTCAGGGGACTGGCAACAATTGCCATGCTGTTTGGAGTTGAAGATGAGGGCCCCTCTTCCAAGTGCATGCTGCTAACCTTTCATAGTGTGCTCAGAGTTTATAAAGAATGACCATAAGACCATCTTCATTGCTATTCATTAGGTCACTAATCCAAAGGCTCCAACGACACAATCACATTGAGTTAGGATTCTGATATTAGCATATTTTGCAGGGATGTAGACATTCACTTAATTCATAACATTCGTTAATGGATCAGTAAATAAGCAAATTATGAAGTATCCCTGCATTAGGGTATTATTTGGTGTGTAGTGGCTGTCGGCTGCTTAATTGACACACCTTTGAAATATAGCCCTACATGAAGTGATTTGGTCACAAAGAGTACATGTTGCATCGTTCCACTTAGGTGAGGCACAAGGAATCATCACATTCATACAGACTGAGGGCAGAATAAAAGTAGCTAGGAGCAGAGATAAGAGGAAGCATGGTCCAGTAAGTGCAGAGATTCAGTTTGAGACAATGAAAATCTCTGGGATGAATGGTGATGCTGGCTGCACAACAGTGTCCATGCCAGTGAAATTTAACCTTAGAAGCTGCTAAAATGGTAAATATTGAGTTATGTGCATTTTTCCACATTTGAAGCAATAGCTCATTCATGTCCGTTGGGCAACAGGAGATCATGGCTTCAACGTGGAAAAATACAAGCTAACTGGAAAATGTTGCAGTATTTGATGGGAATCATTGGGCAATGGATCAAGGTTCAGCAGTAGTAGTACCATTTGGGACAAACTTAATCCTTTGTAAAGGAATTGCTATGCAGGATGAAGAACAATAATAATGTATCTGTTGACTATGACACATTGGAAGCGTCTTTTTGTGTCTGTTATGTTCCCAAATTGTTATGAGCATAAGCCTACTTTTCCTGGCTCTTTTAGGTAGCTTCAGCTATCAACTTGACACAGCCCAGTGTTATCTGAAGGACTCTCAGGGGATTTCCTGATCCAATTGGTCTGTGGGCATGCCTGTGGAACACTTCCTTCATTGCTAATTTGTGTAATCGGGTCCCCCACATAGGGCGTTATTGTTCTTAGGCAAGTGGGCTTTGACTCCATGAGACAATTAGAAAAACATGAGTCTGGAGCAAGCCAGTAAGTAAGCAGCATTTGATTTTGGTTTCTGCTTCATTTCCTACTTTGAATACGCTATATAAAATCGCGTGTTTCATTGTTAAATCTTCATGTATGAATTCTATTAACTTTGAATGAACTCAGTTTATCCCATTTCTCTTATTCTCTTCTCCTCATCTTGTTTCTTTATTCTGGCAATGTCAACATATCTATCCTGTGGACTTGTCTTCCCTTCATCTTAACAGTTAATGGAACACAGACAATTGTGTATGAAATCTGGTCACAGTGAAGACAATAAAAGCTATAAATTAAAGACTGCTATTTCTTACTTTGGGTTTTATAAGATAGTCATATAACTATGACTGAATGTGTATAATATAGAAAATGCTCCTATATTTGAAGGGGAGATTTTGTCCAATCACTCTGTATGTCCTAAAGGAGATTGATTAATTAAATCATCCTTTACAGGTAGTGAAACTGACTCTGCTTCCCAATCATACATGGGAACTGAGATCCTCAGGCACAGGACTCATGCTAAATATATGCTTTCTAGAAAATTCATATGCTACATTGTTTAACCATTCTCTTCATCATCTATAAAAGTATAGATTTCATGGGAGTTTTTTTTTTTTTTTTTTTTTTTTGCTTATGATTGGTGAGGTGCTATTTTGTCACCGTGCCCTGTGGTAATGCATTCATCCTTTGTTTGTTGTTTTTGGTGGTGGTGCTTGTGTTTTGGTTGGACATAGATTTCTTTTATTGTTGTATGTATGGAAGTGTGCCCACTAAACATCGTAAGGGATCTATACAAACTGAGGAAAGGCAGTAGGAAGCAATTAGAATACAGTTCTGTAACTTCCTCTAACAATGTCTAGCAGATTATAGAGTTCCAACTCAGGGAGCTACCCAGCCTTGTCACTGAAGCTTGGGCATTACTGATTGAAGAGCTTGACTTCTATGGCTACCAAGTACATAGTGCAATCTATCTATGTAGAAAGAAAAACTGTCCTTACTTTAATGTACATACATTTTAGGTTCTGTCATGGATGAGAAAGTTTCAATTTGATATAAGATATAGAGTCATGATGTTTATTGCCTTCTGGCAGTTTACAATCTGTGAAGAGAAGTCAGATCTCAAAGCAAGATCCTGGAGGCAGGAACTGAGGAAGAACATGTACAAGCACTGCTTACTGCCTTGATATCCCTGGCTTGCTCAGTTTGCTTTCTTATCCCTCCTGGGATCACCTGCCTATGAGTGGTGCAACCTGTAATGGATTATGTCCTTCCACATCAATCATTAATTCAAAATATGTCCACAGACGTCTCTACAGGCTGATGTGGGGTGATATTTTCTCCATTGTGATTTCTCCTTTCAGATGATCACAATTTGTGACAGATTGACAAAAAAAAAAAAATACTAACCAGAGCACAATCCCTCAGTTTTATTCCAGATTTGTAATCCATTATAGAGATGGTAATTTCTCAAGGGAGTGAATATTATTGTGAATTAAAATATAGTAATTCATTCATGTTAGGGGGTGGAAGAGTGTTATGGAACCATGTAGATTTCTGAGTAAAGAAAAAGGCCAATTTTTGTCCTGTTAACTTAGTCTATCAATTTTCAGCTTGACCAATTCTAAGTGAAGACACATTCATCATTTTAATATTTTCATTACTAGACACTTATAATTCATGTTTATAGTCATTTTATAGCTACAAAATGCAAAGTGTAAATTTTATCATTGCTTATGCCCTGTGAATGATAGAATTGCAGGAAATATCCTGCAGATTTTGTGGTTTTGCTGATGACATCATAAACTATTGAGTTAATCACCTAGGCATTAATTTTAGTTTATAAGAGAACTTAGTGTATTTATGTGGAAGGTTTATATGGAGTAACCAATAAGTATTTTGCATTATCAAAGTGACAAAAAGGTGTTTTAAAAATTATTTTTGTAAGTCAAATAAAATCCCAAGCCCAGTCCTTTTTGTATACCCTCTAAAGATTTTTTTTTAATTCTTAAAATATATACTCCTCAACACTAATGAATTCAGTTATCCAAAACATACATAAACATTTTGTTTTGGAATAAAGGTATGTGACCGATTTACAAATATACAGAGCCATCATTATTGCATTACTTATTATTATAACGTATCATAAGAAAAGTTTTTTAATTGGTGATTTATTTATCCCTGCCTTAATCTGGAACTTTGAGAGATGCATTATCTTGAAAGACTGGAGGAAATTTTTATGAGACCTACTTACATTCTCTTATATTGATAACTTTCTTTAAGATACTGCATTTAAGATTATATGTCTAACTGAACTACTTAATGTAGGTTTTCATGATATGAATAGATTAACTATTATAGATGATGACCTCTTTAAAGAGTTCTTTCTTGTAGAATGAATAATAAAAACCCAGAGACAGATATTGGGGTTCAACCTGAAAATCAGAAAAGCAAAACAGCCAAGCCACTCTTACCTCCATGAAATATTCATACTGAAAAAGAAATAGCTCCTTTCTCATCCTGCTGTATATTCCTCTCTACTGCTGGGATTAAAGTGTGCATATATGTGCATAGGGAAGAACATATTCCCTAAGTATGTGTATTTGGGCACTGAATATGTACTGAAAAGATTCCAAGGCACAAAATTTATCTGTGGAGAGAAATTTGCTTTTATCGGTGATCTAGGAGTATCAGGAGTTTAAATCAAAGTTTAAGGGATGAATGTATTTCTGTTAGCAACATATGAGAATGGATGTCTGTATGACAGGCTGTTAAATTTGATATATATACATATCAGCACGTGTATACATATTTATTTATATAGACCTATAAATGAACATGTATGATTAATGTAACAGATACAAAAATAGATACCTTATTATTACCCTTGGAACTATTAAGAACCTGACGTAAGGTAGATCTTCAAATATTACTTTGCAGATTTTTATCAAATTTTTTGTAGTTTCATAGAAAATTTCCTTCTTGGCTGACAAAATCCTGATATATCCCTCAAAATAAACTGACTGTAAGATGGAAAGTCTCACACCTTGCATGCTGTTTTATAATTAAAAATAATTACCCACTTGTCCTTCATCAGGAAAAGCAGCAATTCATAATAAACAGTAAAATATAAGAGAATAAACAGAAGGAATATAAAACTTCATTTTTACATTATTTAAAATCACTTGTTTTGGAAAGCTTAAAGCATAATTCAAATCAAATGTACATTTTCTAAAAAATGATATTTTTTCATTATGCCCTTCATATTTATGTATTTTTATATTTACTATTTTGAATATAAATCATAGGTTTTCTTATTAATAGTTTTCTCTTTACTGTTCTTATAAATGAAATTGCCAGTAGCTGAGCACCAAAGTGTAACCTAGCAACAAACCGCTTCCTAGGACGTAAGGCATAAATGTGCTGCTATAGAAAATTTACTGAGCCTAAAATATTTTGCTCATGTATACTATTAAAGTCTTCTTTTTTTAGCAATTGAATTAAAATATTGAATTTCATACTAAGTAATATTATTTACTGCCTCCTTCATTCAGAAAATACCAGAGTCTTTCTCTGATTTCACCACTGCTAAATAGGTGACTGGATGGCTTTCTCTGGCAGCCTGCTCATTACAGATTAGATGAGGAACATCATGACACACTGTTTTCATTTAGGTGGCTGGTTTTAAAGATTGACTTTTACCAATCACCTTCTTGATTGCACTACAGTGCCCATTTTTAAATAGCTTTTATCAAGCTGATGATAGATAAGGATTGTAGTTTTAGGGGTATTAATTTTTGAGAATCCATGGAAGTTTATCCTTTTGTTTACACATTTTAAATCCTGTATATTTAATATTATCTTTTATAAAATGTATTGTCTGTATTGGATAGTTATTTATGCTTGGAAAATACATTTCCAGGGCAATAGTTATAACTTACATAAGGCCAGTTATTACAGAAAAATTGCCCTCCCATATAATCACTTACATGATAACTAGACCACATCAGGGAGAGAAACACCCCCAGCTGAATGACTTCCCTAAGTACTACTGCAATAACATGAGACTTAGCAATTTGTCAAGTAGTTCACTGCTGGTAAAGAAACCCAGAAACCCCTGGGAAGACTGAGGCCTAAGAATGCATGCTAGGATCAGGGATGGGCACAAGATTGTATTTGTGGAGTGAAGGCATGATTCTCTGGGAAAGTAAGGCTGTTCTCCTGGTGTGGATGGATTTTTTTCCTCAAATTCCCCTAGTTGTTGTTTTTGTTTTCTGTGACTTCAAATAATTCTTAACTGTTGATTCAATTCAGATGAGGACATTTCCTTTACTCTAACTTCTTTCTCCCACCATCCTCCCAAGTCTTTTCCCTGAGGAAAAGATGAGAATCAGGAAACTAAACCTCTAAGAAAGTTGAATATTATATATCAATTTCACATTATGAACTACATTAAGTAATAATTATTCTTCATATGAAAGTGTTACAGTCTTGAGACTATCCCACTACAGTTGTGTAGAGTGTTTACGTGAATGTTATATGCCACGCCATGAATAGCATCGTTCCTCTTTAAAGATACCCATCCCAGCTGCAGTCATTGTTCAATTGTCCATAGAAAAAAATTCTTTAGATACATCATATGCATAATTCTTACTCCCTATAGCAATGATGTCTTGACAGACTTCTGAACATGTATGATTTTGTAGTTTGGTTCCTAGAGGACCCATGAAATCTTATTTGTATTTCTATTTCATATTAGGTATAGAAATTATGTACAGTAAATACCTAAGTAGTAATTAATCACACTTTTTACTCATTCACATGTAAAATATGTTAGAAATGTCTACAATCACTTTAGAAATCATAACATAATCTAAAGTACATAATGTTTATTTCAAATATATCAAATAAATTTACCATCTAGTGTAGATATCAATCAACTTCCATAAAAATAATGTTAAGTTGTAAAGGTGATCTAAAGGAATTGTGCTTGTGATTACAGGTTTGGTTACAAAAATACGGCTACCTTCCACCGACTGATCCCAGAATGTCTGTGCTGCGTTCTGCAGAGACCATGCAATCGGCCCTAGCTGCCATGCAACAGTTCTACGGCATTAACATGACAGGAAAAGTGGACAGAAACACCATTGAGTAAGTAACGTCCTCCTAATTCCTTCTTTCATTGACTCTTGAGCCCAGTTAAATTGTCGCCAAAACTACGCAGTCTTCAACAACCTCTACTGATATATTTTGCTTCTATAAACTTTTCTTTGGAATGTATCCTATTTCCAACCCCAGCCTTTTGAGACTTTTCTTATATCACACATATACAATGTCAGGTTGCTCACGTTGTTTTAACAACACATTTTGTATCAGGAAAGAAAATATAAGCAAGAGACAAAGTAAATGCATGTTTTAAGACACTGTATGTAGTAGCAATTAGTGTTACCTGCTGGCTGTGGTTTGTGAGAGTTGCTGTTCACATCTCTGCAAAATATTATCTTGTTAGCTTCACGTTGGGTGGGATAGGATGCATGTGTTTAAACAGTTGAAAATGAGAAACAGTACAAATAATGTTCTTATGATGTGCTGGTAGGGAAAATTCAGGAATGGGCTATTGAAAGTTTGCTAGGTACCTATAGTCACAGCAATCTAAATGAGAAACATTAAATACTATTTTCACTGGAAAGAACTTGTTCATGCCTTGTAATAACAGCTATTAATTTAGTGTTTTATCCATTATTCCTTCATCTATTGACTAAACAAGTGTTTCTTCAGGTGTACACTTTGTGAAAGACTACGAAAACAAAAGTTATTATCCCTTTGGTAACATAACTTTGTGTGTTCACAGCATGCAGTGGCATAGTATTTTGGACACAGGCTCCTAGAAGGTTGTGTAATATCATGAAGCATAATTAATGGTCCTCTACTACAAAGGAGGGATTGATTTTTTTCTGTGTAGGCAGGCAAAACTCTTTGGGTTCTTAGCACCCTGACACTCACAAAGTGAATATGTCCCTGTTACTTGATGATCATGCATTAACCTTCACAATAGAGAAAATACAATTTTCTCTCTATTTTCCAAGAAAAGAAGAAGAATATCAGAGGCCAAATGAAGTATAGGGAAATTGCACAACTCGGGCCTTTTGGCATCAAGCTTGGGGAGGCTACCTTCTGGATATGTCAAAAATATCATTCATTTTTTCTTGTAAAAATGAAACATCTTGACTCGAACAAATTCTGTCCCATCACACTAATTCCATATTTAATCTGAAATTCTATTTCTTTTGTAATGGTCACTTAAGACTATTAGTCATAGTATCTCTGTATCACCAAGACAGGGGCTCATAGGACTGAAACTTTAAAATTAAACTTTAAATTAGGTTTAAAAAATTAAGATCTTAAGCCCCTGGAGTTTTAAATAGATGTATAAGTACTGACTAGTCCAGACCTTGGGAAACAAAAATCAATAAAAAAATTACCACATTCTGCAACAGTTATAAGCCTCATATCAATTTTGGGGATAGAATTTCAAAATTATAGACCTGAGTACCCCTAATCATTGTAATTATCTATTCATAAACCTCATATCAATACTGGGGATAGAATTTCAAAATCCTAGCCCTGAGTACCTCTAGTCATTGTAAGTATCTATTCATAGAGACACATCAGAATCAGACATTTTTTTAGATTATAAGTATCCATTATCACAAATAAAGGTAGGCTTTGCTAATAAGGAAAAACCAGTTCTTGCATTTTGTTTCTGGATATTATACAAAATTGTTTCACCTAATCTCCCTGCTCTTCATATCAACATTCTACTGTTCCTTGATGAAGAACCATTAGCTTTTGTTTCATTTCCCTGAAATTTTAAACACATTTAAAAATGCAGGTAAATTGGGGATTTGAAAAACAAGATACATTTTTAAATGATCTAGTGTTAGGAAAAATGTAAGAAATATCTACCTCTTGTTATATATTAAAGGTAAGATACTTAAACAAATCTTATAAGGGGGAATCATTTTAAAGGAGTCCAGAGAGATAGATCAGGGTTGAGAAGGCTTAATGATCTTGCAGAAGATTTGATTTCAGTGCCCATGCTGCACGTCAGGTAGTTCACACCATATATAACTCCAGCTCCAGAGCAGTTATCTTCATGGGAACACATACATACTGTAACATTCCTCTCTACCCTCCCCGCCACACATAACAAAGTAAAACTGATCATTTAAAAAATTAAGAAGTAGAATCCTCCCAGTTTTGACTAACTGGTCATTCAAAGGTTGGTTTAATTTCCTAGTGCCTAATGCAGCTAGAGAAAGACAAATGATCATACTGGGCTTCATTGGTTCCTATTGTGTGGAAAGAGAAAAGTTTTTTTTTCTTCTAGTCTAGAGGGAGAGTATGCAAATTATGGAGGGGTAGAGGACATCAGTGTTCCACTGGTGTCCATTGGCTCAGATTCCACACCAAGAGAAATGAGCTTGTCAGTTCATAAAATACAGTAGCCTTTCTGTGATACAGAACTGGAGATTAAGAACAGTCAAATAGACATCCTTATCTTAAAACCAAATGAGTATTTCTTCCTGCTTTTTGCTTACTTGCTTATTTGCTTGTATTTTTAAAAATCTTTATTCTTACTGAATATCAATGGTACACCTATTTTGTTTTTATTATTTGAATTCACATTACATGTTTGTTTTTAACAGATATTAACCTGACAGTTATTACTAGATGAAATTCCAGAAGCAACGTTAACCCTCTTTGATTTTGTCTCTCCCCCTTCTCTTCCATGAAGCCCCTCTTTCGCTCTAGGTTGCTTGGCCTTAAACCTTATTGTTGTTGAAACTGGATGCCCCGTGACTTCATTTTCCTGCTGTCTGTTTTTTCAATGAAATAGTTAATACTGAGACGTTATGTTTCTTCATATGAAATACTTTGAAGTATAAAGCCTCCTAATCATGCTTTAAAAACATTGCTCTGTGCTTTCTTTAATTCAAATTAACATATAATGATAATCAGGCTGAAACTGCATGATTATAAGATATGATGGTCCACAGTTATAATATAAGAATATAGAAGTGGAGGTAGGATATTTGACACAAGTGTGACACTATTTTGGCCTACATAGTGAGTTTCATGTAAATACTGACTAGAGAATGAAGCCTTGTCATGAAATCCTGCGGCTGGAGAGATGACACCTCAGTTAAGGGTGTTTGCTGCTTCTCTTAGCTACATTTCACTTACTGTTACAACACACTGTGACTAAAGCAACTTATATAAGAAAGAATTTATTGGACGGTATAGTTTCAATGGTGAGTCCATGGCTGTCAGAGTAAAGAGCATGGCAGCAGGAGAGAGAATTGCTGTGGAGCAGTAGCCAAGACCTTACATCGAGACACAACCAGGAGGCAGAGAGATAATTAGTAATGCTGTGGAGTTTTGAAACCTTGAAACCTACCCCAAGGGACACACCTCTGCCAACAAGGCCACACCATCCTACCTTACCCAAGCTTCCCACCTGCTATAGACCAAATATTCAAATAGATGAGCTTTGGAGGCCATTCTCGTTCAGACCACAACCTTGTCCAATGCTGATGATGTGAATTTAGATTCAACACCCACATAAGAGTGTAAAACCAATCTACACTCTATAGAGCCTATCTCTAAACAAAAAAACAACAAAATAGTTACTGCACTTACAGGCTTATTAAAACACTGCCTTTCTGTCATTTGAGATGTCATCTCTAAATGTTATTTAGTTTTAGGTTCTTTGTGGTCACATTTATATATTCAATTCACTGTTATTTATTTATGTTTGTTTATTCATTTGAGATTGCAATCCTATAACCTCCAGGCTGCCTTCTACATCCTATGTAGCCACAATCTTCTTGCTCTCATACAGCTTGCCTTCCCGAATCCTGAGGGCTGGTTATAGCCAAGTGCCTCTTTTCCCTGGTCATATCTTAAAGGTGCCTTTTATTTTAATTATGTATGTGTGGGAGTGTGTGTAGGGGAGCATGTGCACATGAGAGAAAGCGCCCCTGGAGTTTGAGTTGTAGTCGATTGTCAACTGCTCAATCTGGGTGCTACGAACTGAACTCAGTTCCTGTACAAGAATTGTAAATACTCATAGCCCTGGTCACTCTAGCTCTTCATCTAATTTTAAATAAAAAAATTCTTCCCTCTCCTTTGGCAAACAGACATGTGTTACAGTTGTTCTATAATTCTCAGGCAATTAAAGTGATTATTCCAATTGCAGTAATCCTTGTATTATGTTGAAGTAATTAACCACTTCTAAGTAACAAATTTGGCATTGCTTTGAATAGAATATTTTATTACTCTTTTTGTTCATTAGAACTGACATTAGAAAGATAGTAGCATTTATTCTCCACCAAAAACTAAATCCATTGTCTAATAGTATAATAATTCTTTCAAATTATAAGTTGGCAAACTAATTTATTATTTAAACAAGCTCACTTAAATTCCTTATTGAATAGACAATGTTATCGTAGGCATAAAATATATTTTAGCAAGTTGAGAAATTCAAGCTCATTATGTAGGGCATGCCTGATTTTTGTTTTCTAATTTTAAATGTAACTTGTGGGGGTTCCTGCTTAATGGGTACACAGCAGTATGTAGCAAAGAATGCATGATGAGAGGGTTATCTCTTACAGTGCTTAATATTCTCTCTAGTTTCATGTATGTGCCATATATGTGTGCATATTTGAATAGTTCTGATGATCTAAATAATGGCTCACAGCTTAGTCAACAGATGCTAATATTTTTATTTGAAATGTTTTAGCTCTAAGTAGTGTTTCTAAAAACTTACTATGAAAATGGAGTAGAACTTAAAATCCCATTTTTAGTTGAGATGACTAATTATTAATACCAAGAATAATACTGTTTTATGCAGTTATCAATATTTTTCATTTTTATTCCTTTGTCCACTAATACATTTAAATTTAGAAAAATATGTGGTCTTTGGTAGTTAAATTTGTTAGATTTTTACTGTCTGAGTATGGAGATAGCTTCATAACAGTATTGCTTTAGTGGGTGGGTATGACGTCACTGCACATGTGTTGTTGGTTGCTAAGTCAGAGGGCTTAGAGCTTTCCCGGTGTGTAACACATTAACAAGAGCACACAACAGATGACTTCTTTTTGATGATTGTGGTGACCAGGATATTTCTTCACTGTCCCCATGCACTTCAGTGTTTTAATCTTTGGTCTTTCTGTCTTGGCAATGCACATGTGTCCAGTGAGGCAGTTAATGACCAGATAGATAGATAGATAGATAGATAGATAGATAGATAGATAGATAGATAGATAGATAGATAGATAGACAGATAGATAAAGAGAAAAAAATAAGCCCTCAATGTTTTAGCTGTGTAAATTTGCCTTTCACAATCTCTGTATATCTGATGGATCTAGTCCTCCCCATAATGATATAGCCTATGAATGTTTAAAATAATAAAATGTTGTCTGAGTTTTCTGTCTTGCCCAGTTCCCACAATCATTAAGTCCCAAAGAAATCACACAGAAGTCTACATTAGTTATAAACTGATTGGCCTAGTAGCTCAGGCTTCTTATTAACTCTTAGAACTTATATTAGCCCATTATCCTTGTCTATGTTAGCCACATGGCTCAGTACCTTATTCAGCAAGCCAGTCACATCTTGCTTCTTCTGTGGCTGGGTCATGACTGCTGAATAAGCTTTCTTCTTCTCAGAATTCTCCTGTTCTCATTAACCTGCCTCTACTTCCTGCCTAGTTGTCCAGCTTCTACTTCCTGCCTGGCTACTGGCCAATCAGCATTTATTTAAAATATAATTGACAGGATACAGACCATTGTCCCACAGCAATAAAAGAAGCATATTTAGGCATTCCTAGATAGCAGCAAGCATCAAGCTACCACTCCTCCATGTCACTAACATTTGGAAACCCTGAATGCTGAAGCATGTAATGTATTTTGGAAGTATATTTTCTCTCAGTACATGGATACACATGTACATCAAACTGATAAGGTGTCCAGCTATGTCTGCGAGAGCTGACTGTCCCTTCTAGGAATGCTTAGTGCTGCTTCCAGAAGCATGGCTACAGTGTCATCAGCCACAAGATTGATTGGGATGAGGATTTCCAAACTAATCCCAGCAACAGTGCAGAACCCTTTATCAATCACTCACTGACTAGTATTCACAGTACGGGGTGTTGAAACTGATGTAATTCTAAAACCATTTTTTTTTGAAAACTAAAGGTCTCAGTTTTATGTAGAAAATAGGTAAATTACATATTCATGTACAAATACGTTATTCCTGAGCTAGTGACTAGTCATGAAAAATGTGACCACAGAGAGCTATTGTAATATCTGTCATCAAAAAACTAGAAAGATTTCTGATTTAAATGGTATGCTCTCCTGAACATCAAAGCATATGTCAAGCTGACAGGAAATATGCATTTCTGCAGTGTTTAATCCTGAATAGGTAGGTTGGCCTCCCAGGAGTTGGGGGTTAGGATGCATCCCATTGGACTTGGAAAGGGAATGATTTTCCTGATAACAAAGTTATTTAGAATAGAATGAGATTGACTATATCTTATAACTGTGATGTCCCCATTTCTCTGAGTATAATAATAATAATAATAATAATAATAATAACAGTAGCAACAAACTTAATCTTTAAAAGTGTTTCCTTTCTTCTAAAGTAAGTAATTTCATTGCTGAATGTGTTTTTCTCATACATGAATAGTATAAGAATAACTGTTTTGAGTGAGTTACGTGTAAAAAGTTAATTCACTTGCAAAAACAAATGATTTTTAATTTTGAAGTCATTTTATAATAAAACTCTATCAATTTTTTAAAAAAGTAACAAAAGCAAAGCAAGGGGAAAGTATACTAAAAATATGTAGATAAATTAATAAATAAATAAATTTCGATATCAGTGTTGTTCAGTTTCTTCATGTGTCCTGGAATGATTGTGACTTGGCTGGCCTGTAATTCTCAAACCCGTTTTAACCTCTTTTACAGGTGCCAGGGTTTTAAATCCACATGAAAGTACCAAGCTATACTGTGAATATTCAAAGGCAGCCATTACTAAATTCAAGTCCATTCAAAATATTTTAAAAACTCACATTTGTTATAAAATAAAAAAATTACTTTCCTTTCCTTTCTCGTTCATTTACCAACAAAAGATTGAATATAATCTTGATAGTTAGAAAAGAGGCTAATGAACAGAAAAAAAAATGTATTGTGAGGGAAAATATTGAAAATCCTTAACAACTTTCTGCTTAAACAAAACTCAAGAGTAGGTAATAAACATGGTAGTTATCAAAGGCCATGCCCTAGAAAACAAGTTAGACTATGACATGGGACTACATAGTAAAATAATTAATATATGAAACCAGCATTTCATTTCAATGTTGATTTTTATTCTGTGATCCTGTACTGCTTACTCTGAAAAATATTTTATAAATATTAAAGTTGATTATCATTTGGAAACATGAGTAATGATTGAAATTAAAGAGAATTGAAAAATGCCAGCACTATATGAACAGACAATGCACTGCTCTCTGGATGGAGGACAGGGTCTCTGCCCTAGTGAACTCTGCCCTTAGAAGAAACATTAAAAATATAAAAATCTGTGGAGCTGCTGGAGAGATGGTTCAGTGTGTAAGAACACTGGCTACTTTTTCAGAGGCCATGGGTCCGATTTCAAGCATGTTTATGGTGAATAACAACCAATAGTAACTCCAGTTCCAAGGGATCCACTCCCTCTTCTGACCCTGTGGGCACCAAGCACACATATGGTACAGAGACATCTTTGTAGGCAAAACATTCATATACATGAAATAAAATTTTAAAATGCTATTTTTTAAAAAGTGTTAACTCATATCCCATGCAAAAACGTGCTGAAAGTTTGAGACAAATTTTAGTACTCAAGATAATTGTGTTGACACACAGTTTTAACCCCAGCACTATAGAGGCAGACTCAGGAGGATCCTTGTTAGTTTGAGGCCAGTCTGTTCTACAGAGTGAGTTCCAGGATAGCTAGGGAGACCTGTTACGCAGATAAACCGTATCTCAGAAAAAAAATTAGACTGTAGAGTTAGTTCCCTTTGCTAACCACAATATACTGAGATGTTGTAATGGATTATCATATTGAGATATTATAGCGGAATAGTATAGTTATATATTATAATAGACTGTTATACCCAGAAGTTATAATGGGAAATTTATCTTTAAAATAACAGCAACACAATACACAGAAGGTTACCATCGAGGATACCCTAGTGTCGTTTCATAGATGACATGAAGAAGTAAAGACTTCCTCTAGGTTATGTACTTTTTCAACAGTGGATTCTGTATAGAAATTTCAGGGAACTTCTTTCTGTAGTTATCTCAAAATACACTGGAGGAAGTAAATGCACTGAAAATTTTGGGTAGTAACATATTGTGTTAACCATTTCTAAAAATGTATGGCATCTATTTAGATTTAAATTGTAAGGACAATGAACATGGACCATTTCCCCATCACTTTATGGATTGCTGTCTGTTTTCCCTTTAAAATCATTAAGAAGAGTTGCTGAAAAATACCCACTTTTTTCAGTTGGATGAAGAAGCCTCGATGTGGTGTACCAGACCAGACAAGAGGCAGCTCCAAATTCAACATTCGTCGAAAGCGCTACGCACTAACTGGACAGAAGTGGCAACACAAACATATCACTTACAGGTACAAGTACCCATCCCTATCCCCAATCTTGTTTCTTTTCTATTGCTTTGCCATTTTGCTTGATACATGTTATTTTATGGTCATGAACTACGTGTAAGTAATCAGTGATGTATTTTCCTTTGGGAGGTATTTATAGTCAAAAAAGTAAGCAAGTACCATAGCCTTTAAGTCTATCTTTTAAACAAAATACTTTTGAAATAACTGATAACACCGCAACCACTTGGTTTTTGTTTGTATGTTTGGTTTTTGGCTGTGGTAATTATTGAACTTGATATCTTTACTTTGTTGACTACAGTGATGCAGAGTGACAAACCACCTAATGCTACCACTACTTCATTGGAAATTTTATGCTTTTTTTTTTTTAACCCACTGAACTACTATTACTTTAAGGGTTCCACTTTGAACAAAGAACAGTGCTCAGACCCTGGAGAGTGACAAATAAAACATGAGGACCCTGAGTGTCCTTAGGGAATATATAGCAGTGGGGAGACTAGCGGTTATATAAATGTCATGGCTGTATGAAAAGGAAGAAACAAAACATACCCACACAACATCAGAACTGGCCTAGCCATTCTAGAAAAGAAGGGAGTCTTTTTAATGAAATACTTCTTAGCCAAGGCGCATAAGAATATTTGAAATAACTTGTTAAACCAAAGGCTAGAAGATGAAAGGCACTGCATGGAGAGGACATGCCAAAAAATCCTCAATCAAATTATATGATTAGGAGAGGAAATTATAATACTTGCTATTTTCACAAATAGGCCTTAATGAAGTGTTTAAAGGTAGCATTGGAATGATTGTTTTGGTTTTCTCTATATACAACTAGAATATGGCATTTGTACTTATTTTGATTATTAGAGGTCAAACCTCTGTCAGAGTTTCTTTATAATCTCATATTGTCCTCCGAGATAGAATAACACTAGATAACTGTTTTATGTAAATTATGTAAGCTACTCTTCAGATAAAGACAAAAAGCTCTTCCCATGAAGCTAGTATTAACCGTCATTTAAATTTTTTGTGGGTTATTCATTTAGTTACAGAAACATTTTATACCTCTTATATTATCTGTGCTTTCAAAAGAAAGTTAAATATTATTCCTGGAAATCAATATGGAATAATGCTTATATCTCCCCAGCAACAGCAATATTTATGCCTGTTGTCCTTCTTTCTCTGGTTAGCTTCATTATCAAATAGTGCTTAGTGAGAAGGTAGGAGACTGATTGAAAAGCACTTGTATCCTTCATACAAGACTGAAAGCAATTCATTTCCCAGTTCGGTGACAAAGAGGCATTTAGAAACTTAATACAACATTATAAAATCAAGGATTTGAAAAATTAAAATTACTGCCACTTATACTTTGCACTTCTAGTCATAGAGCCTAGCATAATTCTAAACAATTATAAAACAATATAAATTATAGCCATCTTAAATAATTATAAGCTTTCATTTTCATAACAATTTTAGACAAACAAATCTTGAACAGCACAGTTTCTGCTGTCAGGAATATTTTCCTTAGTGCGGCACATTTCTAAATCTGATGATGCAGAATCACTCTTGATTGCTGATGGAGAACTATCAGTTACACTACCTTCCACTCTATCTGGTTCTATTCACTTCGCTGGTGTATGTCGTGTGCCTACATCCACAATATTACACATGTAGCTTCAGTGCCCTAAAAACCTCATGTCTTACCAATTTATTCCATCTCTCTTCTCTCTGAACCCTCAGTAATTACTGATTTTTTAAATATCAATGCGAGCATTGTTTTGTTTTAGTTTTTGGTTTTTTGAGACAGGGTTTCTCTGTGTTGCTTTGGAGCCTGTCCCGGAACTAGCTCTTGTAGACCAGGCTGGCCTCAAACTCACTGAGATCCACCTGTCTCTGCCTCCTGAGTGCTGGAATTGAAGGTGTGCACCAGTACCACCTGGGTGTGAGCATTGATTTTTATGTATTGCCATTTAGTTGTAGTCCGGGAAAATGTCATTTCCAACTCACTTTTCCTTACTGAGATACACTTAAGATTTCTTCTCCTCTTTTTGTGACATGATAGCTCATTTATTTTTATTACTAAATAGTAATCCATTGTAAAGATACCATGGTTTGCTTATTTATCCACCTTTGAAGCCATCTCAGATGTTCTCAGTGTTTCTCAGGAATACAGCTAGTGTTCAAGCTTTTGTATACATAAAAATTTATAGATAATTTGAATTAAGTACCAAGGAGAGTGACTGCTTATTGTATATTAACACTGGGATGTGTCCTATGTAAAACTGTCAGCATAGATTTTCTTGTTGGCTTTATGTTCCATTTGGAATCATCACCCGCGGAACCTAAAATTTCTGGTGCCTATAGTTTCTCCAGAATTTAGTAATGCAAGTGTTTGAAACTGTAACTGACTTGACAGCATTTTTTAGTTAGGGTTCCTATAACTGTGAAGAAACCCCAAAAGCAACTTGGGTGGGAAGGAGTTTTTGTTTTGTTCATTTGTTTGTTTTGTTTTTTGAGACAGGGTTTCTCTGTAGCTTTGGAGCCAGTCCTGAAATTAGGTCTTGTAGACCAGGCTGGCCTCAAACTCAGAGAGATTGCCTGCCTCTGCCTCCCGAGTGCTGGGATTAAAGATATGCACCACCACCGCCTGGTGGCTTAATTATCTTTAGTCATAGTCCGTTGAAGGAAGTAAAGCATAGGAACTCGAATCTGATGGGACCTGGAGGCAGTCATGGTACACATGGTACAGAGCACCCAGAGGGGGGCTGTTTGCTGGCATGCTCCCTCTGTCTTCCTCAGGCTGCTTTCTTACAGAGCTCAGGGCTGAAATCTCAGGGTTCAGGCCAACGACTGGGCTGGGCCTTCCCAGCCAATTAAGCTGCTAATTAAGAACATGCCTATCAGGCTTCCTTACAACTGGATCTTATGAGACATTTTCTCAATTAAGAGTCCCTCTTACCAAATGTATCTGGCTCATCAAATGTACTTAAAACTAGATAGGACACAGTGGCTTGTATGATTTTTTTAATGAAATATAAGATTCAGCATCATCAGCACTTACATGCTTTCAGAATATCTTCTTTGGTGAAGTGTCTCCTTAGATTTTCTGGTTAATAACTACATTCTTTCTTCTTTAGGAAACTTCCCAGTTGTTCTGTACATCTTTAATAAGTTATACCTTTAGCCATTTTCTCTTGTTTAGTGATCTGCCTTCCATTTTCTCTGTGATTTTTTTGTAAGAGCAGTTGTTTGAATTCTAGTAATATCCAACTCATTCACTTCCTTTGTTGTTATATGCTGTGTCTTAAAAATATTCCATCATGACGGTGTGTAGGGGGATGGCTGGATTCTGGTGGTGAAATATTGACTTGTTGTTTGTTTTTGGTTGAGTATTCTGAGTGAGACTGTTGCTAATCCAGTTGTCATCAGAAAAGCTTCATCTAGAAACTGGAGGAAACAGTTGCAGAAGCCCACAGCCAAACATTAGACCAAGCTCAGGGATGACTGCTGAAGAGAGGAAGGATCGTAGGAGCCAGAAGAGTCAAAAAGACCATAATAAAACTCATAGATTCAACTAACCTGGCCTCATAGGAGTTCACAGAGACAACCAGGGAACCCTCATGGCCCTTACCTAGGTGCTCTGTGTATACCTAATAATTGTGTAGCATGTTCTTCTTGTGGGACTCCTAATAGTGGGAGCAGGGACTGTCATTGACTCTTTTGCTGGCTTTTGGGACCCTATTCCTCATACTGGTTTGACTTGCTCAGTCTTGATACAAAGCAAGGTACTTAGTCTTCCTACAACTTGCCGTGTTCTGTTGATATCTGTGGGAGCCCTGCCCCTTTCTGAACAGAAATTGAGGAGTAGTGAATGGTGAGTAGAGGCAGAGAGGAGGGAGGGAGGGACTGGGAGGTGAGGGAGGAGAGAAAACTGGGGATGCAAAATGAATAAATAAATAAGAAAAATATAACATCAAAATCAAGGTCATCTAGATGATCCTTTGTCTTGTCTTCTAGTCATTCAGTGTCTTTCCTTACCTCCTGAGTGCTGAAATTGCAGGAGTGCCGCACAATGCATGTTTTTTTGGAATGGTGAACAAAGCCAGGGCTTTCTGCATGCTAGTTAAGCATTGCCAATTGAGGCACATTCCTCAACTTCTGTATTCACTCTTCTATCCCCATCAATATTGCTGAAAAGTTGAGAAAATCTGGATATTTCAAATTGTATTTCTTTCACTCATTGATCATAGGTCAGTGGACTTGTCTACATTGCTCACTCTCTGGGCTTATTCTTCCATTCTATCCATGATTTGTCTGTTCTAAATCACCATCATACCATCTCAATTACTAACTTGAAAATTACTGTAATATCTAGGAGTTTTAGTTTTTGTGTCTTTTTTTAAAGTATTGTGTTGATTATGTTAGGTTTCCTAAATTTCAGCATCAACTTTGAAATCCATCTGTTTATATTTATCAAATAATTGGATATGATTTTGACTAGTTATGTCTACTGATCAAGTAACAAAGAACCATAACCTAAACATACTGAGTTTTCCTATACACAAAGATGAATACTTTCCTATTTATTTCTATATTATTCTATATCAGAATTTTCTATTCTTTCTTATATAGATGGTATATATATATGTGTGTGTGTATATATGTATACTAATTTTTTATATAAAAAAGTAATTCATAAGCATTTCATTTTACTGGTAGCTTAAATATTTTTTCACAAAATTTTGTTTGTTTCATAGTCTTTAAAAAAGAAATATATTCCTTCTCTAAGTTCCTTTCTTTGTGTAGATCTGAATTTCCAATCTTATCTCTGAAGAGGTCTTAAATTTCTTGTCAGGAAAGCCTACTGACAAGTGTTTCTTAGTTTTTCTTTGAACAACTTATTTTTCTACTTCACTTTTGAATGCTAATTTCACTGGATGCTGATTTCTAGGTTGGTGGTTTTATTATTTATTGTCTGACCATTTTAAACATTCTGTACTGCTTTCTTCTTGCATTTTTAAAAAGAGAACTCTAGCTATAATTGTTCATTTTGTTCCTCTACAGATATGATTTTGGTGTAGTGGGGGCTTAATCCTTCATGCTCCCTGAGTTTTATGGATCTGTCATTTGGTTTCTCTTGTTAGTATTGAAATACTCTCTGACATTGTTACATCTGTTCTTCTTCCTTTGGGTTTAAACTTTACATATTTTTCCATAGTTCCCAATTATATATTATGGTTTTCATTATTTCTTTGCTGTACTTTGCAGTTTAGAAAGTCCCTGCAATACTTAATTCACTGATTCTTTTCTTGGCTATAATGAGAATATCAAAGGCATTCTTCATTTGTTTTATATATAATTTTATTCCTACCCTGTCCTTTACTTCATTTCTTACAGTTTCTATCACTTGGTTCACAAACACACACACACACACACACAGAGAGAGAGAGAGAAACGTCATATATTTTATGTTAACTACAATTTCTACTAAGATTCTTACATATTGATGAGAAATTTTGAATAACTAGTTTGATAACTCCAGAGTTTCAGTTGTTTCTGAATGTTTTTCTATGGCTGGCTTTTTCTCTTTTTACTGTATATTCTCCAATATGGAGATCATGCAATGACGAAGTTCTTGACTACAGACTATATGCAAAAAATAAACAGCCTGAAAGTTATCTATAAGCCTAGAAAACAATGAATATTTATTGATAGTTTATGTCAAAGAAGTCCTTTCTCTTCCAGTGATGATTTAACATTCCCACAACTGAAATAATCCTTAGGAAAGAATATTACAATGTTTCTGTATCTTAATTAAATTTCAAGGCGTCTCTCTCTGTTCTTACCACCAATATCAAATGTAAAAGTGCAGTCTAACTTTGAAAAAGACTTACTACCATAAGGAAAAAATAAAGTAGAAATTGTCCTATGTGTCATTATCATGAAATTAACTGGCACAGTATATAATGATGTTAAGAGTAGAAATCCTAAATCTTCATAGTAAACAATGATAACACCCAAGTTGATACCAGTGCCAATTATTCTGATAACTCAAAATCTATACATATTTTGCTTTAATTCATTTAAAGTTGTCTTGGGCCTTGGGCTTGGTGTGATCTTTAGATTAAAGTTTTAAATGTTATCAGAATTAAAATTTAGAAAAGGTAGTTAAAAATCTCTATAAAATAGCCAGATAAATATTTGAGCAAATAAATCCATTGTAAATAAAGGATTTTTCTCTTTATTTATAAAAGAAAATATGCAAGTAATGTTTTTCAATTAAATCAGCTTCATCACAGTTGTCAAAAATTTTAGTATTCCTTGTTTATAAATTTAAATAACATTTGATTATTTGTGCAGTACATATAACATTTTAAGGCTACCCACTATATTTTACTGTCATAACCCCATGATCTCTATGTGCCTTTGTTATCTCACTTAACAACTAATATAAAGGATGATTAAGAAGAAAATCTTGCAGTGACACCTTGTTTTTTGAGCCAACTATATTGAACTCCCCATATGGCTAAAGTACACATGCACTTGGTGTGGGACAATTCTGTACTCTGTCAATTATGTTTTAAATAAACGCTGATTGGCCGGTAGCCAGACAGGAAGTAGAGGCAAAGCAAAGAGAACAGGAGTATTCTGGGAAGAAGGAAGCTCTTCCCGCAGTCCTGCCCAGACCACTGAAGAAGCAGGATGTGACCTGCCCCGCTGAAAAAGGTACTGAGCCATGTGGCTAACATAGATAAGAATAACGGGTTAATATAAGCTACAAGAGCTAATAAGAAGCCTGAGCTAATGGGCCAATCAGTTTATAATCTTCTGGAGACCTCTGTGTGATTTTCTTTTGGGCATAATGACAGTGGGAACCTGGTGGGAGGACAGAAACCCCAACAAAGCAGGCCCTTCATGTTACATGCATGGTTTCGGTATTCTCTGCACTGCTTTGTCTTCTCTTAGACACTGAATGCTTCCCTGAAAGTCATATGAGCATAACTTCATTTGTTTTCATCAGTTAAGATTACCATTTACTTGAAATAAAATTCATGTCTCCATTATACATTAAATACCAATCTCCACTCACAGTTCTCTCGGAATATGCCGTCAAACATGGTCTCCATGTCTCCAGGACCATCACTCTTAGTATACTCCTGTCTGTCCTCTGTGTGAGTCAGTGAAAGAATTTTTCCTGTCACTCTTGCCCTGTCATCCATTTTCCATAAGATATAGTTATATTTGTAGTATAAATATGATCATGGGCTTCTATGTTTACGGCTTTCCAGGATTTCCTTTTATAGAATATTATCTCCCTCTCAGTCCTCTCTGATTTTATGATCTTTACTTTTCTGCTCATTTTATGACACCTCACTTCTGCTCTATTCTTTAAATGAACAAATTGAGTTTGACCTGCTACTGATTGTTACTCTGTCTAGACATGAAGTGCTAACTGTCTTTAGTTCTTTCTGTCAGTAACGTATCATTTAGCATCTTTTGTTTGCCTCCTCACTCACTCAGTTGTTACCTGAGGTTATCACTGCTTTTGTTCTTTAAATTTCCTATGTCTTACTACAAAGACATACAAGCGCCCTTGGAATATAGTCTAGAATCTAGATAAGTACTCCTTCTGCAGTAATTCCTTCCAAATAACATGCCTTTAGCACTTTTGCAGTTCCATCGTGTATAAAGAGGGTAATGGCTACTAGTAATTTAATTTGCACAAGATTAAGAATGATGCCTTCACTTGGCGTGCCTCTTCTGCCTCAAGATGGGAAATGAGTTCTAACAAGCTGTGAAGACTTTGATGCCTCCAAGGAGATACTTCTTCTTTCTCAAAATGTAACACAGGACAGTATGCTGAATGGTGTACAAGACTTGCTCAAACCGACAAACAATAAATATTTCAATAAAATTGAAATCAAAATAAAAAAACAAAAATAACTCCTCTGATACTAGCTTTTTTGCTGCCCAGACTATGCCAGTTATTCTTTAACTTTTGGAATCTGCTAGGAGATCTCCACTCCAAGGCCTTTTCCACTTGCAGCATCCTGGATCACTCCTTGCTTCCCAAATTTGCTCTGCTTTTTTGTATTGAATAAATAAT